>KK351113.1:689114-718194 GCA_000671755.1 Glossina brevipalpis
GGGTGTGAGAGAGAGCCGGGGAGGGAGAGACAGAACAAAGAAAGAGAGAGAAAAAGTGATAGAGAAGTTCTTACAAGTCAGCGATCAGGATAAATGCTAAGTATATGCTGAATTCTTTCTCTGTTCGTGCTATACTACTAACAGAGACCGCATTTGAGCGTTAGGCGTCGTTTTCGTGGAACTATTTGTTAGAATTAATAAAAAAAAATTAACTTATATGTTTGTCCAACTGCGTTATTCGTCTGATTTAGTTTTGTGAAATCGCAAAAGATACTGAACATACTAAAGATATTCAAATTCAATCTTGGCATGATATTGTAGGCATAAGGAAGTTGCTCTATAAGCTGCTACAGCGATTAATTACAATGGCGCGAATAGACCTTCTGACTAAAAAAGCAAAATTGCATGAATATAGCTGCCACATCCACCTCGATATTTCCCTCATGCTTCCCTCCGGCAATCTTCGAAAACCCATCGCTTGGCATCGATAATTAAACCTTAACCTTTCTTAGCCGATAAACTGTTTCGAACCATCCCACGCATGCTACAGATAGACTATAGCAGACCGGGAGAGACCCCAGATACAGCCATGTTGTCTATTGGGACCAAGCAAAGGGATGGGGTTCGGTGCAATTTTGAACCAATACCATTGATCGAACATATCATTTACTCATCGAGTTGCATAGATTAAGTAAAAAATTGTATTTGAAACTGAATTAGTGACCGCGCAGGGGGTGAATTCGCGGGCGTGGATGGGTCTTTGGTCTAAGCGAATGGCGCCTAATAGTACGTAAAGCGACTCACTGTTTTAAAGGCAACGATTTCCAGGACATGCTTTATTTGCAACGGTTTCAAATCTACGCAGCACAGAGGAAGCTTTCTGGCGTTAAAGAGCAGACGAAGGAAAAAAAATCTTCTGAGCAGAAGCAATAATTTATATCAAATGATGATCTTTGCTTGTGTTACTCGAACTTGTCTACTGCATTGTGGTTCGAAGTAATTCATTTAAAATTGTTATTATTTTTATTATTGAAATTCCTAAACAAATGAAATGAATTCTTAGACTAGAGAAATAAATTCAGCACCAGCAACATAGGCTATCGTCTCTTCATTTAAAATTAAAAGAACCGTTTATGTAAAAAATAAAATTTATTTTATTTATTTTCTCTCGCACTTGCAAAATATAAGATTTCTTATCACAAGCGCACAGGCTCTCTTACGTCAAATATATGGGTGAAGAATAAAAGCAGCTATTCCGTAACATTTATTTAATTGAGTTGTCTAACGTTCACTTATTCTGCTGGACAATCGACACAAAAACTTTCTTGATTCGGGTTCTTTTTCACAAGATCGCACGTGTTTTCACTTGGGAAATAATAGAAAATACGCAAAGAAAATGTGGTTGCGCGCGTGATTCTATAGCCGAATTCATAATTAACTTCATCCTATACATTGAATTTTTTGACAGAATTCTTGTAAACTTTCAAACAGTTATTTGCCTACCAACTTCCTACTCGGCTTTAAATGAGGCTCCACTAGCTTATTTTTATGTGGAAATAAACAGAATCAACAAGACTTATTTCCAGTGTATTGGAGAAACTAGAAATCTAAAGTTACGATATTCATCTGTAACTTCTCATCAGAGATTCTTTTGGTATGGGGGGCTTTCATAGATCGTTTGAGGAAATGTTCGAAATTTCAGACAAACAATATTTGGCAGGGTTTGAATTTTTTCACGTATTCTAGAAGGTTCAAATAGATTATTAAAAAAAAAATATTTTCTCTTTTAAATTTACAATAGTGCTATCCCTTCATTGCAAACTTCGAACGCCATTGAATATATATTTAAAGCAGTTTTAATTGCTTCCAATGAATATTTTAAAAAAGTGAAGCCGACAACCTCAGTTGCTAATGTTTATCTTCTTTTTTTTAGTCCAGTAATTTATTTCATTGGTCTTAACAAATTATAATAGCGATAAAATACTTTAAATATCCAAAAAAAATTTTACTTTGAAAAAAGAAATTAATTTATTAAATTTAAAATTTTGCTCTGCAATTAAGTAAAGTCAACAAAATGTGTAAATGCAGTCGAGAGTATGAAGGAAGAAAGTTTACAATAATTTATGATACGTGTACAACATGTTTGTGTGACAGATACAGATAATATGATAATAATATGATATATAGCTTGAAAGTGTTTATTTTATCGTACGCAATCCCTTTAATAAATTTCAGGTAACTTTATCAATGGCAGCTTCTTTTGATTATCTATTTAAAGCGAAATTTACTTATAATATAAAAGATAATTTGATCATAAATATCTTTTAGTATCTCATTAAAGTTTATGTAAACGCGTAGGCATCTTTCTCGAATAGTTAACGCAGCTTTATAAAAAATATGATTAATTATTATTTCTTATATCGCTACAAAAAGATAACAACAACAAAAAATGGAAATTTTTGACTTATACTAGCTGTCAAATTCAATATTCATGGGAAGAGTCTAAAGTGCAGTTAACCATGATTTTCAGTTAATATGACATATAACGAAACTTTAAAAAAAACAAAGAGATTTTTAAAAGAAAATTACTAAAACGCTATCTATTGAGAAACACATAATGAAACGAAAGCTTTACATACCATCCACAAAACGTGAACCATGTGATTAGAAACGATCAACAGAGTCAAGTTATAGAACTTAAAGTGAAAATATTTTTTCTCACTCGTGAGAAAGTGGACTACTCTAACTATTGAAAGTTTTCCTATATAAAAAATCAACTATTTCTGAAACATTATACACGAATATGAAAGCAATTTTGACAATTATTTTAGGATGAATAGAAAGCTAATAGAATTATAATAATCGTGTATGTACGGTAACACAAGAAACTCTTTCACGAGACACCTGTAACGAACTTTGATACTATAGCCAGTGTGAAATTGATTTCAGAAAAAAAAGAAGAAAAGTCGCTTAATCTGCATGTCTCCAGCTATCGCAATACGACTGATTGCAGGATAAGCCTTTTTAAAACAAATAAAAGGAACTTTCCAGACTTGACTAGATTGCCTTTTTAAAAGTCACGAAAGAACATTCTGTAAGTTTATCTTATTCTTCGTGAATTCATTTCGCTGGATTAAAGTGATTATTATCTAATATCAAGCAAGGTGGTGCACTTGATTTTTGCCGTCGATGAGCTGCGTTTTCGGCGGTATATGTTCTTCAACAGTTGTCCGTATTACTTTTATTTATCCAACTGTTACTATTGCCTTTCTCCGAATCTAAAATTGGCCGATGAAAGGAACTTTGCATAATAGCATGAATGCTTGTTAGTATTGCTTACGTGTATGTTCGATTGAGGTATTCTATCAATTTCAACAAAAGTTTATGGACGTGACTGTGTGCCATTATTTACCTCAAATTTGAAAACTTTTATAGTTCGCAATAAACTTTATATGGCTCTTTAGGTTTTTAAGGGAATGCAAAGAGTTTTTATTAATAGACCAGATAAAAAAAACACTGTTACAACAACGTAAAATTTTTAATACAAAATTTGTGAAACTACTGATGAGGACGCAAGTCCACAAAAACTATACGAACTGATGGTATTTGGGATTTTTAATAAATATTTTCTTTCGTTAACTACTTTTGTCTTAAAGTTTTCCAATTGTAAAAATTTCTACCAAATTTGAAACCAATATGTTACTGTTTCCAACACATCGTCACAGACAGACAAACGCATGGACGGAAAACATGGCTTGATAGATTCTGAATTTAATGTTAATTAAAAGCACATATACTTTACATAGGGTCTCGAAAGCTTCCTTTTGGATGATACAAACATTATGGCATAATGAATATATCTCATCCTTTGGTAGCGATCATTTTTTACAAGAAACAGAAAAGGACTCCAGTGTTTGATATACAAATATGTTTATAAGGCTTACAATGATAGATAATGTACATAACAGCTTTATGCTTATACATGCGTGGCTGCAAGGAGGATCTCTTAAAAGTATGTGTTATGATGAGTCGTACGCTACATTTCATACAGGCTGGGTTTTTTTTTGCGACACAATTTTGAGGATACTGTCTTGAATGTTTATAAGGAAAGCTTTGATGTTCCTGGCGGAAACGTTATTTTCACACGCAATCTTTTATTAAAAAAAAAATTGTAAAATATTCAATTTGCTGATGGGAACTTTTGTAATAAAAATTTTAAAATTCTTTTCTAAGCCTTAAAAAGATAATCAAATATTAAAAACTCTAAATTATGACTTATAGCCTCTTTGGATACTTACTCCCAAGTAATAGGTTCTATCAAAAATTCTAATTCTAACCTATTTAGTCCATAAGATACGTGGCCTATACACGAAATGAGCGGTGCAGTATATGACAGAGAGTCAACTGGTCGACATTAAAAGATTCGGACTAAATCGGTTAATTTTTCTTTTATACTTTCGTTTTTTTTTTGAGTATGATCTCAAAACTCTATGAAACATTTCGTGTGTGGTTGGTTGACGTTTAAAATGTCAACTTGTTAAAAAAAAAAAAAAACAAAGACAGAGTATCTCATCACAATGCAATACATTTTTCTCAAATTTTTTGTACTCTCATATGTATATATACCTGGGTTTAGACGCATGAAGTGAAATGAAAATTAAAAATCATAAATAAAAATGTGCTTAAATTGAAAAAGTAATTACTTGCATTTATTTATTCCAATGTGTTGATAGAGTAGGAAAGTATTTTTAACAACATTGACAAAATAATGGATATATTCATTCCTATCGATTTATCGATAATTAACGGGTTAATTTTATCATCACAGTAGACCAGCTGACGGAAATCAATAGCAATCTTGAACTAAAAGAAGAAGAAGTTGCGTCAAAATATTCTTTTCGTATTTCAGCTTATCTTCCCGAACGTTGATTTTTTTATCGCTTTTTATAGAAACCTAAATTAGAATTAATACCAATAAATCGAAAATTATAAAGAAAATAATATTAAATTTATTTAAGCCGTTCTTTGTTATTTTACTTTTTGTTTATATTATCTTAAAAAGTTCCATTAAATTCCCGACAAAGCCCTGTGTATTTAGGAAATTGTTAGTCGGCACAAGACAGTCAATATCGAGATATTTAGATTTTCTTTTTTGCTTAATTACTTCTACTGACTTAGTCCATATGAAGTGAAATATTTTTTTTTCATTTTCAAATATTTATAACCATCTAGCGTTCGTTCGGCGATATTCATTCTTCAACTTGCTGATCATAAGCCAACCGAGTACAGCCGATATTACCTACAATTTTTCAATTAATAAAAAAAAAAAAAAAACAAAAATTTATAAACAAAACACATAAGCAGAAGTCACGTCACTACTCACTTCAATAACTATCAATAAACCGTTTACGATACTAAATGCTAGCATTTTATCGGCTAAATACTCTTCGAACTTAGCCATACAACCGTCTTGGTAAAGATTTTCAATTTGGGAACAATTGTGTTTATGGCAACAAGTTTTTGGAATTTCATGTTTAATGCGACGATAATCTTCTGTGTTGTTAACACCGCAACAATGAAGCTGTAACATAAATAAATAAAATTAACAAATGATGACTTTTGCATTTCAACCAATTTTACCCAATCTTCATAATACGATAAAGCACCCGGAGCTTGTATTTCCGATGACCAAAGTTCATCGAAACCTTGACGTATACTACCAGACAAACCATCACGTGTACCTTGAGATGCCATACTTGTCATTACCAGCTGCGTTAAGATCAACATCACCAATATAGGAACGTACTGCAAAGAAGTTTATATATATTCTCAGACTACAAATTATCACTTAATGCTCTACGAACTTACGATAATTAATTTTCGTTTAGATTCCCGTAAGGCTGCTACAAAACCGAATATGGCTGTGACTAGAATAACGATACCGAGTGTTATAATTAAGCCTCCAGCTGCATTTTCACCATGATCTACTTGGTTCGCAGCTCCGCTGACTAAGATAAATACACTAAAGCCGATCAGAATTAGACTAAGAAACTGAAATTAAATGCGTTTGAAGAGTAATTAAAAATAAAATCAAAGTAATAAATCATTCGTTATTGAATAAAAAACTTCGCGTTGAAATAAGATGTAGATCCCGAAGATTTACGATAATCTACACGCTTTTCAGGACATTAATGGCTTTGCGAAAAAGTTATCGAGTGTGGCCGTTATAAATTTTAGTGGGTTTATAACTACCATATATTTTTTTTTTTTTTTTTATTAGTTCTACAGAGCTTGTAAAGCTAGTTCGAACTTTTTTTAGTTATCTGCCATTAGTTTTTTAATATGAATTTTTGGCTTGAAGTCATCTATGAGGTGGTTTCTTAATTAGTCTTTAACATAAACAGTATAACGATTGTTGGATAATTTTATGAAAATAACGTTCACGGTTATAACGTTTACATTTATAAAGTCATGGCGTTTTAAATGGTCACTACTTCTCGAGCTCTAAGCCAGTCAAGTCGGTCTACGCGATATCATTTTCATTTCGAATGTTGATCGTAGAACATTAGTTATACCAAAATGGTTAATATACTCTTTGCATTGCGAATAGTAAAATTGTAATTGGGGAAGGTCGACTGACAATTACCCTACACCACCACTTTGCCTTACATATTTCTTCGATACTTTTCGTTATAAAATAACAAAAATTATTCTTGATTGCTGTGTAAAGGCTTATTTTTCATAAACATTCTGATATAATAGAGAGTCAAAAAAGTGGGCCTAAGATAAAATTTAGTAAAATTAATTTTCTTGTTAAAAAACGTATTGTTTTTTTTTTCTTTTTTTGTTCTAAAGTACGAAAGTTATTCTTGTTGCCACATCAAGGCTCACTTTGCAAAAATATCTGAGAAGGGATTCGAGAAAAAAGGTCCATGTGGTCCACACTCAATACGGATGTGAAGTCATTGGATCAATTTTTCTTAACAAAAGTGTAATAAATTAAAGTTTATTGCCGTTTGAAAGCTTACTCGTTGGTAAACAGTTGGAGGGGATTGGGGGTGGGGAGGGGGGGGGGGGGGGGGGGGGGGGGGGGGAATGTTTGGGTTCAATAAATAGTCGAATTGTTTGCTAATATATTATTTCTTATTCATTTTTTGCAAAAGTTTTTAATGTAACATCTATTTTTAAATGCAACGTTATATGGAGAGTAATTGTAAAAATAACCCGATTCTATCCAATTTCAATAGGGTTTTTCGTTAGGTCAAAATATATTAATTAAAATGTTAATGCAAAAATTTTAAATGAAATCTAATCACATTAAAATATCTAGGCATTTACGAGCTGTAGGTTGGACTTAAAATGTACGGATAGACGGACAAAAAGACGTCTATTGGTTTTGAAAAAATATCCTAATTCTTAATTGATCTAATGAAAGATGGTTCTATCTCAAGTCCTGCTCAATATTGCATACATCCGCGCAAATACTTATCTTAAATGGTTTAAGGTATAATAAGATCTTTACTTCAATGCTTTCTGAAATTAGAGGTTATTGTGCTTGAATGTATTATTTGCTCATTTACTCCTAATGCAACAAATTTACTTTACAAAGGAGAAATTATCATAATCTTCAGAAATTCTTACTTTGGTTATTGTCTTTAAAAATGTGATTTCATGCTACTATTCATAGAACAGGTAGAGATAGAAATCTTATTTAGGACCAAGAAACTGAAGTCTTTATGTTAATTTGCAATCAATTTAAAGATAATTTCCGATAAATAGTCAACGATTAGGTTGGAGTGATATTAAATATTAGACTTTTTCGATTCTATACGCATGCGCATAGTAATCATTCCTCACAAAATTTATCATAACATTTAATTCTTCTAAGTGTTGCATACAGCGAGTAAACGGAACTTTTCACCGAAGTTTTCGTTCAGAGCGGCAATATTTTCTTATGCGGAAACTTGTCGCGAACCCTACTATCCACCAAAGTAGGCTGTTCAAAAAGCCGCAAAAGTTTCGAAATCTCTGGTTTAATAAGTCGAAATAAGAAGAGAATTTGACATGCGATGCCGTAGTGCGTTATGCTTTTATTCTTAAAATGCATTAAAAAAACATCATTAACAAGAGCATAGATTTGGTGCACACATTAAAAAAAAAAACTTAAATTCAACATAAACGGCTGTTGATTAAAAAGAAACCGCACACTTGTCGCGTTCAATAACACCTCAACAACACATTTTTTTATTTTTATTTTTCTAAACGATAGAGAAAACTTTTTGTTCGCCTCGAAGTATGATGAATTTTTAATTAATAATAATTTATTAATTTTTATTAAGTTTATAAAAAAAGAAACAATCGTTTTGAACTCACCATTAATACAAAATTCAAAAGTAGTAGAATATGTTTAATGGTAGTTGTGCCAAGACCCATTTTATCTTTTTTTTTTCGAAATAACACTTCACACAAAAAATATAGAAAAATATTCTATTTATTGGGTATTGGTAAACACACAGCAATAACTAACCGCAAAAAACTATTGTGCTTCGGCAAATTATAATCCATACGACCGACCATGCAGTAATATTCTGAAGTGTTCCCTTTTCGTCGAGCGTTAATTTGTTTACCGTACCGTGTACCGTACGCGAAATTTCACTTTTCATGCATTTTTCTCTTTATTTTTTTTTTTTTTTGTATTATTTTTTTATTTCAAATATTTTTAATGAGCTCTAGATTTTTGTTTTATAAAAATAAATTTATCCTAAATGCCATCAATCAATATACATATATTTGTATAGATTTTTATTTGGAATTTTTAGCAAGACAAAAAAAAAGGTAAAAGAGGGCGAAAACGTAAGAAAACACTTAAGAATAATTTTAAAGCATCATCCGCTTATTCTCGCACGCGACTATGAACTGAGATATTGAATAAATTTTATTTTTACAAAATTTTATTCATTATATATTCAGAAACACAGTTCTACACATTTGCGTACGTACTCTCCGAAAACATATATGCAGTGACACAGTCAAATGAAACGTAACCGCGTATATATGTAGTGGATACACTTTCGTTTTAAGCAAAGATGCTAAATGTCATTCATTTTATTGCGCCACCTACATCGATTTCATTGATTTGTTTACCTGACTTTTTTTTTTTATACCCTTGTTTTGACCATAACCAGACATATCTTGATCTAATGACGCAAAACTAGTAAAATTATTTGCAAATAAAATTCACAAAAGCCGCTCGACTTTGAATATTTCTATTTAATATGTAAATATGTATAAATTATAAAAAATCGTTGATCTATTACCAATAAGTCCTACTAACAAGTTCTACAGTTCGGTAAATATATAGATCTCCTAGTCAGGCGTCTTTTAAAATTCTTAACTTAATTCTTAATTCTTAATTTTTCTTAATTTTTAATTAATGAAATGAAACGATGTAGATCAATTCAGACATTTTCTTTTTTGAGTATGAAAAATTATCATTTTCTCTCCAAATATCGGAGCATTTCTTTCATAGTTACCACCGAGAGATTAGATTCATTCATTCCGTCAAGATATACACTTTATCAAACAGTATGCAATATACAGAAAAAAGCTTTAGAAAGCCTACAAAGTATACACATATTCTAGGCGAGTATCAAATTCTCAATTGATCTGTCTATCTTCCGCCCGTCTGTCTATTTGTCTGCACGTGGTAAATATTCTCCCGATCGCAACAATGAAAATATGGGTTTCAAATTCGGCAAAGTTGGATGTTGATGGAAGTTCTTCAGATAATATTTCCATTCAAAGCCGTAGTTAAGTCGATCAGAGGACACGTCTATAGTAGTAGACTATAAAGATCCTTTAAAAAAAAAACAAAAAAAAAACAAGTAAGAAAACTATATTTGGCCGCGCCGAATTTTTTATACCCACTTTCTTCGGAAACAGGTCCAAAAAATTGAATTTCGATACTTCACTGTATTGGGTAGGCGGGGCAGATTTTTTCGATTTTTATAGAATATGGTGGAAAGGTCTATGTCTAATCGGATACGTGAGTATTAATAAAAGTGCGCTATTTCGAAATTTTCACAATTTCATGGTCTGCTGGTTTGAGCTCCTCAATAAGCCAAATCTTGTACGGTTGAAGGCAGAAACCTTTTGTCAAAATTCGCTGCGTACTGTTGCGTGAAATTTGAAATTGCTGAGAACGATGTCAAATAGATGTTTTCGGGTTTTTGGTAATACTTTCGTTTACAACAGCCATGTTTTCGAGATTCCGAGTCGACGCAAATGAGACTTATTGTCTATAATCGACCCAGTTTCTCCAAATTTTTTGATCACTCTTCGAATTATTGACAAATGAAATGCACTTTCTCGACGGAAAATTTTGAAAAGTTTAAGTTAAGCGGTTTCAGCTTAACTTTCCTCATTTTTGAAATGAGTTTTCACAATTATAAATTGTTCTTCTTTTGCGTAACGGCGCATTTTTAATAATTGGAGCAATCATAGATGACAGCTGTCAAATTTCAGAGTTGCCACTGTTATTGAATCGTCCTGTATAAAAATATAATTCATATCCGACTCAGTAGTTGAGTTGATTTGTTACTAGTCGAGCCCATGTGGCAAACGAAAGACCGAATTCAACAACTACACAGCATTTAAGAAATTGTTAGAAAGTCTTACTACAAGTTCAATTAGGCTTCTCTACGAAGTATGTGTATTGACTATACTTGATATTTTTATGCAGTTTTTGCCTTTGTCCCGAAATCACTTATTAGAATAAAATCATTTTATAGATATATAGATTGATTTAATTTATAGCGGACAGTTTCCATAGTCACAAGACAGTGACCTCTACAAACTTCTCTTTTTTGGTCATCATCTCTTTATACTTAAAAATTAATATATGCTCCGTTTGGAAGAAAAACGTATACACATATTAGTACGATATGTACTTTTTACTTTTATTTATTTCTTTTCTCAAAATCTCATCACCAATACTACCTTTAATTATAACTAAGTATACCAATGTTGACGATCTCTACGATTTCGTATATTGTCCACTAGGATGCAAACAAATACCGCATCAATGAACTGCAATTAGAAGACAAGAAAAATAAATAAAATAATAATTAGTAAAAATATCAGAGTCGAGCAAGGCTGACCATCAAATATCCTGCATCACTTTCGTTAATACAATTCTTAATTTACTTGCGTGATAAAGATATCAAGAAACGTGATCGGTTCCAAAAAAAATACATCCAAATTTGTTGCAATTAAGTTTTATGACAAATTATCATCAAATATTTATTTTTATCGTCATATATTGAAAATTAAACCTTTTTGCAATATAACGGCTTTTTTTCATGGGAGTTCTTATATGAAGTGCTTTCGAAAAAATAGAACTACATGATTCAGACTCGATGCAGTTCATTTTTATGGCAGACTACTATTAGACGCCAATTTTCGCCAATTTGTGAAGCTCATATAAGATTGGATGGATTACCTTTTCCCCAACCTAATATTAAAAATCAGTCCTTTTTGTCATATAACGGTTTATTTTTCATAAGAACCCTTAAATGGTAGTTGCTTTGCCGAAAAATATCGGAAATTACAATTTTTGTCATATAAAGACTCTTTTCAAATCGGGCGTCATATTGGAAGTGGTTATAAAAATTGTCCAATCGAATCCATTTCCAATATTTCTTGGTTCAACACACGACAGTATACAAAATTTCATCAAAATATCTCAACAATGGACTTGTAGGTGGAACACAAGAATAGATAGAGAGGCATCAGATTCACAAGTAAACACGTACATGGCCGGAAAGACGCATGGACAGACACACGGACAAATGCACGGATAGGCGCGCGGACAGATGGAGGGGCAAACGAATGAACAGATGGACGGGTGAACATTATTACAGAGGGACAGACAGACGGACGCACAGAAGGACATATAAACACCCAAACGGACCAGCGTATAGACGGACGTACGTACGAACAAACAAGTCTAAATCAATTCAGAAAATGATGTCATATAATAGAAGGTGTTTGTTACATGCAACCACACTGACTTAATATACATACTCTGGACCACAAGTGGCGTAGGGCGTAATAAGACACAATAAATTATTAAAATAAAAAAAAGAATTCTTTAAATTTACCTCAAAAAAAACGATCAGCCAACTGATTATATTAAAATGATTAGTTTTCGTTTTAATATAATTACGATATTTATCTTCACAACCTTCCACGTACACATTGAGTATATTGGTGCAATCGTGATTCTTACAACAGCTGGAAGGCGGTACTTTATCTAATAAAAAATAATCTTCGGCGCTATTTTTACCACAACATTGAAACTATATATGAATAAATGACAAAAAAAAAACAGAAAAAAATTTATTTTATTTGTTGACTCTTATCCCAAAAATTGAAAAAATCTTACCCACTGTTCATATTTGGAAAGAGTACTGTTTGCACTTTGATCCTTTCTTTCCCATAATTCATCGAAATCTTTCTTCAGATCTTTTGCTAAACCCATATTAACCGCCCAATAACTAATGCTGACCATTATTACTTGAACTATTAAGAGTAATATTAAAAGAATGGCGAACTGTAACAAGTGCAGGCATTTACACAAGAAATTCTATTAGAATTACAATTCTTGACCTTATTAAGACGACATGAACTTACAGAAATCAAATAACTTTTTGCTTCCAATATTGTTACTAAGCTTCCATAAATGATAACAATGATGATTACAGTTCCCAATGTGACAATAAGACCGGCTGCCAAATTTTCACCATTAATAATATCATCATTGTTCAGACTACGTATTAGCCGTAGGGCCAACCATATTATTATAGAACCTAAGAACTGAAAGTAAAAAAAGAAAGGAAAAAACAAATTTCTTTTTTATTATGATTTAACGCAGAGTTGACACTTGTATTCGATCCAAAATTCTCATATATTCCTTCATAAGATCGATTGATGGCAACGCTGACAAAGCTTCATAAAAGTTGGTGCTTTAGATTTGATAGAAAATAATACATCATCAGCCAGATGATTGATTCAACTCTCTATTGCCAACAGTCAATGTGATTAAGGCGCGTGATTAAGGTAAAGCTTCTAGAATTAATCACGTCAATCAAGCCAAGCCGTATGCCCTGTTCATGGCCCAGTAGAAGCTGAAAGTCCTTAGCTGGAAAATTTTGATACATTTAACGTACTGCTCGGACCTTGACCTGGCTGACAACCATTTGTTTTGCTTCCTACGAACCTCTCTTATGGTATAAAACTGATTTAAAAAAGAGGCCTTCAGAAATCGCTTGATTCTGTTGTTCACCCAAAAATCCCCCCCGGAAAATTCTACAGTGATACCATAATATTCTCATCAGAAAACTGACAAAAAGTTATCGATCAAAATGGTCCAACTTTTATGTCAAAAATTTTATATAAAATATATGAGAAATATATTTGAATTTTGTTGAAAAAACGCCACGAACTTTTCTCTTGACTAAACTTATTTAACATAGCAAAGCTGTCTAGAAACATTGAAATATTAGACTTAAGGAGATTACAAACGAAACGATAAACTTTACATACTCACTCTACGAAGCGTCGGAAATGCAAAATGTATACAAATAAAATATATTTTTACAAATGACGCACTTCATACCAAATGAGTCTAACAATTTTTCAAATAACGCGAACACACTTACAAATGTCTGCCGTAATCTTTTTTATTTTATTGCCTTTTGATCTTGTTTTATTCATTTATTAAAGATGCGAAGACAGCTCTCTTAGTCATATTCTTTTGTTTATCTGATTTGGTTATAAATATAAAAAAACAAAAAATTATATTAAAATGCTTACCACTAAAATTATGTTAATAATTAAAATAACGAGTTTATAAACGGTGGCGGTAAAATGCATTTTTCCCTTTTGAAAATTTATTAAAAATATTGGAAGAAAAAAAAATTTAGATTTTTTCTTTTTTTTTTTTTGTTTTTTGCTATTTGGAAAACTTTTTTTTAGTTTTAAATTTTCTGTTCTTTAATTACAGAAACTAAACAATTCGCTGTGAATTTCGAACTAAAAGTCGGTTGACATATTTGATTTTTAAAAATCTTTCATTAACATAACAGACAATGATAAATAGGAAATTTGTTTAGATTTTTGTGTTGCAATTCGATTTGAGGGAACATTTTTATTATTTTATACATTTAGTGTAGAAAGCAACAGAAAATGCTCTTATAATGCATTTATTAACTCAAACATTCATATATAGGCGGCAGTTAGTTTACTAAGTAGGTAAAGAACTTGAATTGGATTTCAATTTGATTGGCCCTAACTTTAGTAATGTTTCTAAGAAATATTTTTTTCAAATTTTTAAATTTTTTTCTAAAACTGTTAATTTATTCTTCATTAAGTCCAATGCGTAAGCCTTGAATTTTGAAACTTACTACGGTTTTATATCGAGAAATATTGATTCTATAAAATAATTTTTACTTTGAGAAGGTAAGAGAAAGTTATACATGGGCTTCTTCACTGCTTAAATCTCAAGCCACCATTCAACAGATAAGTTATTTGTACTTAAGCTTAAGTAGTATCTTGCATGTCTATCACTTCGGACTAATACGTAGACCGTATAAATAAATAAATAAATTTATTTAACTTTTAATTGACTTTAGGAAATGTTTATCTTAATATACTGTTTAAATACTAAAATAATATTTGCCATGAGTTCCTTGCTGTGATCGTGTTTTCGTGTTTTCCACGCTCATTTTTCCTTTTAACTTTAAGATGCTTTTATCAAATACTTAAATGCAGAACTGCTATGAACAATAAGCTGTAATTTATTACGTATTGTGGGCCTAATCGCAAGCGATTAATCCCTATTCTCATTTTTGATCTATAAAGATCGATTACAACTAAAGTACATTACATATTTTAACTCCATTTTTACAATAGTTGTCTTCGCAGACAACAGAATTATTATTGGATGGATGCATAGATAAATTGGACTAAAGAAACTGAGTGATATTAAGAAAATATTTACAGGAATAGGTGTATAACATAAGTTCTCTAATTAGACATTCTGGTTGTAATAACCGAACTGAACGCATAAATTTAGTGTACCCTCTTTCTATAATAAACAAGCAGATATGTAGGCTTCGATGATATTTGTTTTCTGTAGATGTATAAATACGGTAATGTGTTTAAAAAGTAGTTCTAGGAGAGAAATAGGTTGAACCCGAACCGCGGAAGGTTAGTGGTCCCTTGGTTGCTACTATTTATGCCCCTATCGATCGAGAATTGTATACAAGTGCGACCACATGGCAATTGCAATTAATATATAGTCTACCGCTCCAGGGATTAAACCCGGGCATGCCGAATTAATAGTCGTTCTTTTTATCAACCAGGATATGTAGTAACAGTAATTATAAACCATTTGATCATGTGCAGAAAAATATGCTAATAATCTGCCTTGTCTAACTAAGATTGACCAAGAACCGCAGTTTATACTGTTTTCCACGTTATATGAATTATACTTGTATTCACTTACTTTTTATTTTATTCCTATTTTCCCACTGAGAGACATTATTTAAATTCTGTCATCGTTATCGCTTCTATATACTCTTTACGCGTCCATCAGAAAAAAAAAAAAATTAAAATTAAAATTGAAAATGAAAAAACAACACAAGCAAATATACGCCGAAACATATAGTATATGAAGATCAAAACAAAACAAAAATTAAATTTCGTAAAAAGTATAAAATGAGCAAACAATACTCGAACAGATTTTAAAGTGTTCCTTCTTGTCTATGTAAACATATACCCACGTAAGATTGAAGGGGTGATACGCATACAGTTTGTTTCTGTCTATTAAAACGTAAGAAATTATTATTATTATTATATATTAAATTCTGAAATGTGCATCCAAGTTGCTTTAAGTAATAAAATTTAATCGATTTATTGACGCGATATCTCAAAACCATTGATATATGCCATGATATTGAATTATGATTGATTTCTGTTTTCTCTGTATTTCTTTAAAAAAAATCAATTAACTTTTTAAAAATAAGTTAACATTGACATCTCAATGAAATTATGTTTTTTTGATCACTTTTAATATATACTTTAAGGCATATAAACAATCTGAAATGAGATTTTTTCTCCTCAACGTTTTTCTTATGTATTTTGTATCTCATGCTCTTTCGGTAGACATACAGGTAAACCTGTTTGTGTGCGATAGGTAGAGAGCGGAGGAAAAGGGTAGCAAAAAAAAATATTCCCAAACTATATAAATAGCAACAACAAAAACTTTTTCACAAAACATATTAAAAAAACTTTATTTTATGCGTAGAGACCGTAGAAAAAAGTTGCCCTTAGAAAATATGTCCAGTCTTTAAGAAACAGCAAGAAATAAATAATTAAATTGATATCTTTTAACTCCTTTTAACAATGGAGATTTTTTCTAACTTTTTTTAATTAGATATAACTCGCCGTATTCCAAAACACATATATTGCAGCCGGCGGAAACTTTTTTGTACAAATAAATTTATGTTTATACAAATAAATCTCTGCTAGTGGAAACTTACTTGTATCAATAAATTCCTGCCGGCGGAAACTTATTTGTGCCCCCATTATTTCTTCCACTTCTTGCAAGGTGCACTCTACAGACTGCCCGACCCTTACCATAAAATGTCGTCCTCTAAACAAAGTTTGAGAAAAATTTTGAATAAATTTTAATTGTTTTTTAATATCGTTTCTAAAGAAATTTAGAATTGTTGATAAAATTTATCAAAATTTTAAGAATACTTTTAGCTGTAAATTTCACACTGGTCAAGAATATATACACTTTATATGCGTTTTACAGCTTCTTTTTTAATGGTATAAACGTTTTCACAAAAAAATTAAACCCCAATACTCTATTATATCGATTAGGCGTGGTCGATCCTTTCCATTTTTGTACCGATGCTAGAGGATAGTTTTTATAGATTTTTCTACAATGTGTAAATTTTTATAAATCGGTTTGCCATGGTTTATGAGTAATAAGCAAAAAACGTAACTTTTTTTATGAAAACAGAAGTGTTCTCAATCTATGTCGTACTGTAGACATATCCTTTGACCGATTTGGCCGATTCCCAGTACCAACGCGTGCAAGATCTTCCAGTGTTTCTGCCAAATTTGAAGGTGATATCTTCATTTTTGCGGACTGGAGAATATATATGCTGATCGAGAATATATATATTTGGTGGGGTCTTTGAAGTTACCTTCTTAATATTAGAATCAAATTAACTACCTAAGGTACTGGGTACAATTAGGCTTCGTTGTCATGTGAAGACTTAAGTCGTGCAGTCGCAACAATTGACCCATGTGGTTCAAATTTAGCGCAATTAATTCCTATATCAATTTACTATTACGGACTGATTTTCCCCATAAAGTGGGATGGGATTCAAAAAGTAGAGCTACCTGATCCAAATTTAGTAGAGCTAGTATGTATGTCAAAATTGAATTATGGACTAATTTTTATCTTTTTGCCATATAAAAGCTTACTTTTCGTAGAAAAGGTTAGATGGGAGGTCTCATCCAATCCAAAATTTCCACATTAATTTTATACGCCGAAATACTTTTTCTACACATTTTTCTCATGGTGCATTAGAACTAGAAATTTTGTTATACAAAAAAAATGTTTACGAGTACGATCGAATGCATTTCCAAAGCGCGCTTATCATTGAACTAAAACACATCAGTGTAATAAATCAGTGTCAACATATATGAAAAATTGAGACAGATATTTTTGTTGATTACAAAATTATATGGAGAGGTGTCAGACGGATAGAGAGACAGATTAAGAGCCAGACAGACAGACAAATTCAAATCGATATGATAAAAAGTCGTTCCATCTTAGGTTCTTTTTGATGTTACAGAAATTCGCACTAAAATAATGGACCATGTATCACTGGCGGTGAAGGATATAAAAATTCTATTATTTCGACCTTTTAGCTCTAACATATAACGCTTTAGCAAAAAGCTCTGATCCATTTTTGCAAGTCAATTTCCATAAGATTTTCTTCTATCGAATATGAAACATTTCAAGTTATAGGTAATTATCACTCACTCGTTTATTATTTTTTTTAATTTCATTCATCAAATAATTATTCAAAACGTATACACATGTAGGTGTTGTTATACAATAAATAATTTATTAATATAAAAGGACTTAAATATTTAAAAGTCGTATTATTAGGTACAGATGTATAATTAAAGCTTTACTCAGTTTATTTGACAAAAATATTTTGTATACATTTCGCTACAGCAATAATACACTATCTGTTGAATAACTTAAAAATATTATATTTTCAAATTTTTAAAATTCTTATTGACGCAATGCTCGAACATCCAATTGCATCCAATTATTTCAAGTGATTTTACTTAAAAATAAAACAGTCTAATTGTTTTTCTAATGGGAACATTCTATTAACGAAACATTTTAATATATTTTTTTTCATTCAAAATTAATTCAAAATTTTGTAATTTTCAATTTTTAATTTGTGTTTTGAAAAATATTTTATTATGACAATAATGTTAGTTAAGATTAATGCTTACTATGGAGAAGGAAATTATAACAAAAAGAAAAACATAAGCAAATTACACAATATTTCTTCATAACTTGAAAATTGAATGAAATAACAACATAACCTCAAATTTAAAAAGATTAAGATCTCATAAATGCTACTGCTTACATCCGCGTAAAAATTTATATTTTTCCGAGCCATCTCTCTTAATCTTTTTATTTTAAATTATTTTAAAAAACGTACATATGCTGGTAGAAAATTAAATTTTTTTTTTATTTCGTTTTCAGTAAAAGCTGGATTTTTAGTCTTCATCTACAAAAAATAATTATCAGGATTCGCTTGTGAATCCGAATTCAATAACTGGATAATGCTTGAAATGTCCAAGGGTCCCAACAAAACCTTTGAATTTTAGTCTGTTTGAATGAAATGAAAATCAACATAAATCAGATCCCGCAATATTTAATTCTTCCGAATAGTATTTAATGAATGAACCTCTCCTAAGCTCTATGTTCACTATAGGCTTTTTTCTCTTTACGTAATGGCATGTCAAGCTTCTTCCTAATACAGGATCGGACTAGATTTATCAAAGCACAACTAAATTTTGTGACTTGCTAGCTCAATAAGATGCTTACATCCGTGGAGTTGACGATTATACGTGAACAAGAAAGGGCGATCGTCAGTGAAGATAGGATTGAAAATGGGGGCAATTATTCAACTGTGTTTTTATTGTAAAACACAACATAGCCTAAACTATTATAAAAGTATGCGCACTTAGGGGACGTTTTTTATTAGGCTTTTGACTTTAGATAATCAAATTTTGTTGCCTGAATTTTCCAAATTTTTTTTCCTTTTTTTAATTTTGTCTTTCTTCCTACAAAAAGAAAAATCTCAACATCTTAAAACTGTCTTTGAACAGAAAGCACCTAAGAAATGGACTTTTGTTTTGTATTTTTTATATCAAAACACAAAAGATCAAAGTGAAGTCATTGCATGTTTTTCTTATGATCTTGCGAATCATTCGCTGACTCTATTTATATGTTTGTCTTTGTAAGTCCATATTTCTATGCAACCTGTAGATAGCAAATTTTCAAAATATTAATGAAATATCGTACGGCAACTTATAGTAACACAAGGACGAGCCTCACTCAACATAGGGATTGCATCGGATCCTTTAACAACGTATTATCAAAAAGTGTTTTGTGCGAGGAAAAATTTGCTACTTCTTAGAAGTCCTGAATGGCATATCATAGGAGTTTTGAAGAAATATTGTTGATTTAAAAAATGAAAAAGTCCAACCAAGGGCCCATTATTTACAAAAATTATATATCTATCACTACTCAGTTATAATTTTAGTTCAATGTGTTATCTAAAAATTTGTTTAACAGTCTGAAGAGAAATTCGTAGAACGAATAGCACCATCGCTTCAAATTTAACTTCAAGAATTTTTCGAAACGTCATCGTAATCGTAACATGCTCTGCAATCTAGCTCTTCTTCTTCTTATTTAATTTACAAAGGACAGTATTAGAACGCGTTTTTTATTATCTTTTGGTCCATATAATGCTAAAGTTACATAATTTTATAACTACGCAGACAAGCACATACAGATGTACTTGAGTAATTATACCGTACCTATAAGAATATCTAGCCCTCGTTAAATTTTGATCGATTGATATTAATCCAATTCGTTTACTTAAACAGCCATGGTTGCATAGAAAGCGCATACCTTTCGAAAGAATAAAAATTTGTTAAGAGGACCAATGGAAAAAAAATTTGTTTGAATTTATTTTCAATAAATATATTTAATAAAAAAAAAAAGATTAAATATTTATGCAAATTAAATAAACTTTTTCTTCTATTTTTTTTTTCTAATTCTTCTAATACATCTTTATCTTTACTATCGCGATAAAGTGTGCCCTATTTATTTGTCCATGGCTGTATATATCTCGTTGGCCTACTCGACAAATAAAAAATCTCAACTCGTCGCAACTTATAGTGCTTTAAAAGTGTAATATTGTTTCTAATCTATGACGTCTTGTGTGAATTTTACAAACTTTGGCATATGTGTGTGTTCTGTATTAATTTAAGTGAATTTCCATGATTGTGTAAATAATGAGGAAAACTAGTGAGAATAATTTTAGAATTTAATTTTAGACAAAGTTCTTATGTGCTAGCAATTACATTACATTTCTTTTTATTTTCTTTTTTTTTTTTTTTTTTTTTTATAACTCATCTATTAAGACATGAAAATTTTTTAAAACAATGTAGTCTCTTTCACGATTACTAGGTTCTGTCAAAAATAATTGCATTGAATGTGATGATATGTGTGCTAATAATTAAAAATATTTATTTTGGATAATATTTTGAACGACGCCAACGATTCACAATACTATTGGCCAAGACATATGCGAATATAGCACAAATTAACTGAAATATATAAAAATTATTATTAGATTCTTATTATCATTAGATTCTTCTATGCTTTTCCTAAGCAATAAAATGAAATTTAAAAAAAAAAAAAGAAGAAAAGCAATCAAATTATACCTCAACTATGGCTAAAACCAAAGAGAAGATATTGAAAGCAATCCAACGCTCAGAAATATAATCAAGAAATTTTTGACGACAACCATCCACATTTAGTTTATCCGTTTGACTATTATAGCAGCTATAAGGCGGTAGTATATAATCGCTGGGACCACTATTGCCACAGCATTCCAACTTTTTAAACATGCAACGAAAGAAAATATTCGTAAATAAAGAAAAATAATTTATACCTTCAAGCAACTTACCCAACGTTCAATACTTGCTATTTGACTAGCATTTCCTGGTTTAATGGGCACTGGCTGTTCACGCCATAATTTATCAAATGTCTTATCCACATTTACAAAGAGTTGTGTCTTAAATATCCAGAAGAAGCCAACCGTTAATATCAGTAAAACGGTTACAAATATCAAGAAAGCTGAAAACTATTTTTGAAAAATAAATTAAATTAATAAAAAAAAAAATTAATTTTCGAAATCAATTAAATAATTTATTTTATAATTTTACTTACAGTTTTTAGTAAACAACTGTTTTCTCGAAGTGCCGATAAAATGCCAAAGAAGGATAAAAATAATCCTATGATTCCGAGACCGATTATTATAATTGCAGCGGTATGGAAATGATCAAATTTCGTGAGAATATAGATGCCAATGCCAATAACTGCTGAGGCCAATAGCTAGAAAATAGAAAAGCAAATAATATTTAATGTTTAAATTAAAAGAAAATAAAGTAATCAAAGAAGTATGAAAGTAGAAAATATTTTATCACATATTGCCGTTGAAAAAAGACGGAAAGTGAACTTAACTTAAAACTTAGATTATGAGAACTTTTCTTCAAAAAATTTCTCTTCAAAAAATTTTAAAAAATTTTTAAGAAATTTTTATTCACCATAAAGATTGATATGCACATTCAATTTTATATAAAAATATTTTTAGTTGACACATTCGCTGACTCGATTTATGGCGAGTTGCTTAGTCAGAGGTTGAACCATATTTCTACTGTATTGAGAATGAGTGTAGCGGGTGTTTAACGACCTCACTGACCAGATCTATTCTATAGGTCGTTTCAAAACTCATCCCAGATTTGCATTTTGTCTAACGCACTTAGTAGGTGTAGAAAGTGTTGCCACCAAAACGAAAAGACAGCTGATAGCGTTATTAAAAGGAGAAAGTTACGCAATGACTAAGAGGCTTTAAATGAGTTGTGGGCTAACAACAAAACCATCTTCAATGAAGATAATGTGCTAGATTAGATGACAAAATTGTCGAATTTGGGGTTCGAAGGATTCACGAGTGCTTGTTGAGAAACACGCATCCACAACATTTCATTATTAACGTACCATTCTTCTTCGATAATGCGTTTGATCAGGCAATGACCCACTACCTGGGGATGGTAATAGTTTTTATACCTAATATGGATAATATGTAATTTCAATAAAACAATACCACATTCCCTACAGCCTGAAAAAGAATTCAATCACTGCAGGATTCATTTAATATCTGCGTGAATTTTTTGATAAGCCGTATAGCGAGCAAAGCAGCTGCTATTCTTGAATAAAAGTTAATTCATCCACTAAAGTTTTTATTTGCGATTTTTGATATATGGAGTTAAATCTACTTCTACTGTCAGCTCGCGATATCATGACTTTCGACCTAATGCGTCGGTTTTTCGCCACAGCTTAATCAAATATATAACAGGTAGCGTTCCCTAATAATGGTTACATTTCATTGGAAAAGTAATACGTCTTATTCACGTGACCGCCTTAAATGGGATTAATTAATTATTTTTCCCATCTTTCTGACAGCATTCGGATACCACGTTGGAATGTTTTGGAGGCTATCCACGAAATGACCCTATTTGTGGTATCGTCCTGTGACATAAAATGCTGTTCAGTCACACCATGTACCATCGACAGGAACCAGTAGTAATCGGAAGGGATAATGTCTGGTGAATAGCGTGGGTGAGAAAGAAGTTCCCAATTAAGTGTTTCCGTATAGATTTTAACCGTCGCCGCAACATGCGGAGGAGAATTATCATGTAGAAGATTAATATTGTCGTGTCCGGGTTAATAAAGTGTGTGTTCTTCCTTGAGTGCTCACCTCAATCTCATTAATTGTGTTCAGTACAGAGGTCCAGTAAAAAAACCCAAACTTCAAATGTCTTCTTTTTTTTTTAATTCATTTTAGTTAGTTTTTTTATATTCATAAAATTATCATTCTGCTATCAGCAAGAAGAGTCGAAAAACGCATAATATTATTAGGCTCTTTAGGCCTAATTAAGCATTATCCTGAAATAAATTTTAATATCATCATAATCATAGAAAAAACCCTAGTTTTAATGCTGTGGTCAAATTTAGTAAAATTACTTTAGTAGTTTACTAAGCGATAACCTTACTTTTATTACTTTTTTTTATTAATTCAGTCTTTCATTCAATTTATCACAAGAAAGACTTCATCTTATAGTTGCTTTGTTTTTTTTTTTTAATCTCTCACGTTCACTACACGATTTTAGCTTAGAATCTGTATGACGAAATTGTAAGATTTTACAAATTTAGTTGAATTTTGAAAAAGTGAGTTCAAGTAGTAAGGGATTATTTTATTATAAAACTATGACGTTTGGGGAGAAGAATTAAAAGTACAACTAAAAGTATGCGTGGTATGGTTACAAATTTCATTTTTTTTTTTCAATTTTTTTTAAGCAGACATGCCTTTACGTGTGGGCGATTAAATTTGAAAGAAAGTTTATAAGTCTTTGTACCCTACAATAGTCAATGTACAGGGTGTGTATCAACTTTGTGTTTGTGCAACAACCAGAAAGCTTAAGATAGACTCACATTTTTTTTAAACCGAGTGATTCAAAATCATTTCCTGAAACAATCTAAGCTTGTGTACCCCTTTGTCTGTCCGACGCATGTCCATGTATTTTTTTGTTCAACCTAGAGGTCGGTACTTTCAAGTCATAATAAACCACTGTCTTCTGACCCTGACAAACACACAGAAACGTCTTTGAGCCAAAGCAATTCAATCTCGCCTTCAATATGGATGGTACACCTGGATCTACCTATGACTTATTGCTACTAGAAGTCTTAAAATAAATCGACTTTTTATTCTCAACAACGATTCGATGCAAAAGTGACTTCCTAATGTATAGCACGATTAAAAAAAAAATTCTTTGTCCGCGAATGCTCTTTATTTGGCACATAATTCAATATCTTCGCTGTTAGCAAAAATATTTTTGCGTTGCGATATACAACTTGATAGGTATTATGATTGATTATTGTTAACAGGTGTCTAAGCTATAAAAAAAAAACACAACTTCATGTATGTATGTCCGCTACGCGTATTGTTATCCCATTCTTTCTCAACTTCGCATTTCATACCTACACACCCGGTATATAGCACATACTACCCAACCAAGTGTGACTAAAACGTACTCAAATTTTTATAAATTTATTTATGGCAATTTAAACTAAAGACACATAGAAAAGTTCATTACATTTTAAGATAAATAGAAATTATTTTGAAGACATTAGTTATTGTATTTGAATGCTTCCTTCATAAGTATTGTATACAATGAAATGCTAATAAGGTCTTTAGGCGCACACATTTAACATCAAAAATTTTTAAATGAGACTTCACTTCAGACATATATGTTACGAAAATTTGACTTGACCTTGTTTCAGTTGATTTTTGGTGACATCATAACCGGTAAAAAGCAAAAAAAAAAGAAAAGATTTAAAGGCATGTCACAGTTTAAAGCGTCTGAAGAGAGCATGTGATCGATGCTTATATTTCTACCTACTTGAGAATAAAACGTGTACGTAAGACTACTCAAGTATATAAAGTATTTTGAAGCATATTTTTGTTGTTGTTGCTCGTAGTTGTGAATCTTGAAATTATTATGCAACGTTTTTCTAAGTGTTTGTGTCATTAGTTTGCGTTAATAAATTCTAATCAAAAGTTTAAGTTTCACAACAGACCTATGCAATCAAATAATTATTTTATATATATACAAACATATATATATATATATATATACATAAACACATATTTATATACATTTATGTGGAATATCTTATCACGCGTTCTACTTTCAAAATAAGTTCAAGTTAATAAAATTAAAACTTATTCCAAAGATTATTTAATATAATAATACGTTTTGAAATATTTTTAATTAACTTTTTCTTCAAGTTAAACCTTTCAATGTTAAATGAAAGAAAATATTTTATTTTCTTAAAAATGTAATAAAAATTTCCTTTAAGAATTTTAATGATGAGCCTTGTGCAACTAAGCAACTGCTGAAAATCTGAAATTCTTTGCTATGTCTGCTACCTATCGAAACTTGTCTCTGAATGCCCTGTAATTCGTAGCAAAGTGACGATGTTAAATAATCCGAGATTAATCTAAATGCCGGCATACTACACTAAACTGTGTATCATCCTCTCACAGAACGACCCACAATTCAATTCAATTTACAGCACTCTTGCAACACTTTAAATTTGTTGCAATCCGTAGCAAGAAAAGCAAGTTCTTCCACATATTAGAATAATCTCGCCTTTCAGGAGATACTTTGCCTTCAAAAGAAGTATTTTGGGTTCTACAAGTAGCTTCTTATGGCTTTTGATGCAACTACCTTATTATTATTTTAGGTGGACACGTACTATGAATATCTCACCTGAAGTTTGCACCTAAGGACACGACTATTCTTCAGGGAACAATGGTCGACATCCGCCGCAATCCCCATTAATGCAGACTTCTTGAGGTTTCAACATATACATACATTAAGTACAGCCCAAAGTTTCCGTCTGCTTAGAACGTGTTCCTATTTAGGATTCCACAACTACTGAGATATTCCCCCAGGTGCTGTACCTAGTGTACGGTCAAAAATCATTCTCAATGCTCATTTATTGGGCAAGCAATAATAGCAAAGAGCAATCTTTCTTTGCACGAACTAGTCGGGTTTATTCGGAACTTTAGAAATGTTACACTTTATGAAAAGTCCATTCTACTATCTATCTCTTCGATTGTTATGTATTTGGACACAGTCACAACGCCAGCCTTACTCCCATATTCGATACTGATTATGGTCCTTTTGCACTCAACAACATACAGAAGAGACTTTCCTTTTCTTTACATAAAGCGCACTTCTCCCGACGATCTCCTCCGATAATCCTGGAGAACCTGCAGCCAAATATCGATAGTTAAACCTTAACTCTTCTTGGCGGATAACTGTTTTGGACGACCTCATGCAGCCACTTATCGATAGTTAAACCTTAACTCTTCTTGGCCGATAACTTTCTTGGACGACCTCATCTCCGCCGCGGAGCGAGATATAATCCAGCCTGCAAGTCGCCTGAAAGCCAGTAAGATCCAAGCCACAATTACGATGCATAGTGGGAGCACGTACGGGTGAGACTTGGGCACATTTATGAAGCAGTACTGCAGGCCGGAAAATCATCTACGCACCTGCTTTTGTGACCTAATTGAATAACAGGAAAAATTCTGCTTCTTCGCTTTCAACGCATATTTATTTATCGCCACCTAGCGATTTTTTCTTGATTCTTAATATCGAACTGCAAGTGTTGGAACTTGTATGTTACGAGAATTGAAAATCTTTCAAAAAGTTACAGCAGATGTACAAATAAGTCGTTGTGGACGACTTTTCTAAAAGGTGACTACGTTTCTCTGTAAACATTTGCTAAACTTCGAAACTTAAAAGTAACAGCGTCATGCGTACTTGCGCTGTCGCAAATTAATCGAATTCGTGTCTAATAAAGAATTTTCGTGACAAACATAATTTTTTTATTTTATAAAAAAACAAACAAGAAAATTGTATTGGGCTGTGTCGAATCTTTTACGCCCACCACGGTTGTCTTACGAAAACGTTGAAAGGAGGTAAAATTCGATACTCTTTAATTTTGGGTTGGTGTGGCAGATTTTTCTCATTTTCTTACCCAACACCGAGAGATGTTGACATATTAATTTTGTCGCCTTGTTTCCAACATCTAGAAGGAAGGTTCTGAGACTTTATAAAGTGTATATATTCTTGATCGGTATAAGCTTGTCCAACCGACCTTCTGTACAATGCCTAAATTAAATGAACTCCTGGCTGCAAAAGTGAAGATTTTGACTGCAAATTTGATAGAAGTTGGTAGCTTCTGGATCCAGGTTGTTAGTAAAACTGGGTCAAATCGGTTAAAGGACAAACTTACAGTACAACGTAAAAATTGAGGGTTTTCGAGAGCAAAAAAAAATCTCTAAAAACTTGCACGTGTACTGTGTTAGTTATCCTATAGTATCTATACGAATATGGAAAAAATCGACCACCTGCACCCAACCTAAGAGAGTAAGAGACTATTGAAATTTCAGATTATTGTGAAAACATCAAAGTATCTATTTGCCCAATAAGGAACCCTTAAAGATCAGGTAAAATGTAAATATTTTTTATTTATTTGCGTTTCCCCATCCGTCCATCTACCCATCTGTCTGTCCCTCTATCTGTCTGTCTGTCTCCCTGCCTGACCGTGTACTTGACGGTGTAATGCCTGTGTAAACATTCTGATGGCAAAATGAATGTATGGACTCCAAATTTAGTAAAACCATGGGAAGGTCATGCATGTATGCTAATATCGGCCAAGGCTCATGACTACGGAGTATAATCTAAACTTGAAACACCTTTACTTTTTGTCATTTTGTTCATAAAGTACAAAATAAAAATTTCCGCGTGATCTCATAAAAATGAAAACAATCTGCCAGGTCCACATAACGATATTTAGGGTATCGAAACATAGTTCGTTCCGAAGTTTTTTTCTAAGGTAAATGTGGCTGATATAAAAGATCATAGACAAATGCAATTTTCTTACTTTTTTTTTCCTTTTCTTGCATACGAGACAACCGATCTGGACCGGATTGTGCACTTGGTGCACTTAAAAACTTAGAAAATTCTAATTCAGCACATATTTGTTTTATTAGAAAGTAGTAGTTTTATATATATATAGAGAGTTTTAAGATATCAAATTACACGTCTCGTATGCATAACGCTGCGAATCAATATTTTCATTACTACGTTATGTCGTTGTTTTATACGCTTTTTATTTGTATCCTTGTAATACTTCCATACATACGCTTTACATCAATTCAGAATTTATTCTATTCGTATACATTAGCAAACATATATATTCACTTTCCTAAATACATGCATGTGTGTGCGTAAGTTTGTAAAGCTTTCCTTCTATTTATAACTCAAAGTATATTTTCGTATTTATATTAGCTGCCTTGTGACTCAGTATAAAGTAAAACATGAAGCACTAAAAATGAATGTACGGGCGGGCGTTAGGTTGATGACATGATTTTTTTTTTCTAATTTTTTTCTTTTTTAATGCATAGAATTTTGTTTTTTTTTCTTATTTTGGTTTTTTTTTTTTTGTATTAAAACTTATTTGGAAATTTCTCATAACTTTTTTAACTAAAAAAAAAAACAAAAACAAAACAAAACAAAAAATTAGTTCGTTTGATTATTTGAACAAATTTACAAAATGCAAATTTTTTCCATTTATATCGATTTATATAAGAATCGTAATAAGTATTGTTGCACAAATCTGGGTGCTCTAGTTGAGCATAACTCTTCCCTAAGATCATAAATGTCATGATTGCATCAAGCGTACTATATATGGTATGTAAATGATATTCATTTGTTGTGTGTATGTGTGTGTGTGTGTGTGTGTGTGTGTGTGTGTGTGTGTGTGTGTGTGTATTCGTATCCCACTTTAAAAGATTAGATATATTCCGGAAATTCATCAAATAAATGTAGTCTGAATGAAATAATTTAAAATATGTTTGCATTGAATTACTTTTACAAAATTATATGCAATTACTTATGCATAAATAACCTACGTATGTACATATATTTAACAAAAAAAAAAAAAAAAAAAATAAAAAAAAAAAAAAAAAAAATAAAA
>KK351114.1:0-44674 GCA_000671755.1 Glossina brevipalpis
ATTTCAACTCTACTTAACATTAAAATAAACGAAAATTCAAATCACAAGCTTCTACAAATCTCCCTCCTCTACATCAAACCGCGAAACCGCGTTGTAGAAGTATCGCGTTATAGGAGGGTTACCTGTATATCAAATGGATATGAAAATGAAATGCCACTTGGGATATTGCACCGTGAAGATGAATGAAAATAAATTAAAGTGCATTTCAAAACAGTATTTTTATAAAAGCATGAATAATGGGTTAACCCTTGAATACATCTAGGTTTTTTTTGGGCCGATAGACAATCGAAGGATTTTGTATAGGGCCTTTTGTTAGGGACCATTCAAAGTGCTCCTTGTTGTTTGTCTCCTTCTATAAGCTGAACTATACGTTTATACCTAGCAGTACGAAAACGAAGAAGAAAGCCCAGAATTTGTCAGTGGAAAAGCATTCGTCTTCTCTCTTTAATTAACCATTTCGTCAAGCGAAAAGTATAGAGGATAGCCCTCGTATGAGTGTGTACACAAACATGTTGGGTTGGCAACTAAATAATTTCCGATTTCTTCAATAAAATAAAAGGTTTTTTTTCTTTTACTTGGAATGAAGTTTAATCTATAATGTATTTTCCGTTTCTTTCGATAACGTTTTGGCTTCTTTCTGACAACTTGAAAATTCCATGCTCGTAGAAAGTCTGAGCCTTTTCGGCCCAAAACTGGGTTAAGTGAGATTTTACAGCGTCTTCATGGTTGAAAATTTTACCACAAAGGAAATTGGCCAGGGATCGAAATAAGTGGTAATCCGATGGCGCAAGATCAGGGCTATATGGTAGGTGTACCATCACTTCCCAACCAAGATCCATCATTTTTTGCCGAGTGAATGAATTTGTAAAGCTAGATAAGGATGGCAGGTGACATATGTAAGAAGAAGAGGGTCATAACATTTACGGATATTATAAAAATGGGAATCAGAAGCATCTACAAGTTCAATCGGCAGTTACTTAGTTACCAACCCATTATAAAAAAATGGCATAAAAAATTTTATAAATAAAAGTCGAGCTTACTCAGAATCTTCTTTAGAATTAAAGCGACTGTTAAAGGTAAAGCAAAAACCATGTTCGGTATAAATCGGTAAAAATTTTTTGCAACACTCAAAGTATTCATCGCGAAATTTGCATCGAACCAATGCGTCCTCACATCGCAACGCAACCTGAGAAAAGAAATTTATAAAGAATTTGTTTTTACAAATTTATTAATGCTTAGATTGCCTGGAAAGCCCATTGTCTTAAAGTGCGTTCATCAATTTCAACTGTCATTGCCAAGCTAAGTTGTACAGTTTTATGAATATTTTCGAAATTAAAGTTTGGTAAACTTTCCAAAAAAGGTACAATGCGTTGAGTTAACGATTCCTCGTAGTTGCTAATGAATTATTAAAGTTTCATTTATAAATAGAATATAATTTGGAATAATTAAAACTAAAATAATTACGCTAAAGTATTGTAGACATAATTGTACGTTTTGTTATGATCCCAAGCTTGTACTGGACAAACAACCGTTGTGGGAAAGATTACATTTTGATTATGAAAATCGGTATCCAGGCCTTAATGAAATAAATTGCATTTTTTTTTTTATTAAAACATACTTTTTATAACAATTTTACCTGTTATGGTGGGATTCGTTTGAAATTTCTCCCACAAACTCATAATAATTATTAAAGCAGTTACTGTTCCAATAGTTGTGAAGCAGAACCACATAAATCTACGAAATGTCAAAAGGAAAAAATTAAAAATTGTTTTTTCCCTCATAAATAACGTATTTTTTAATTTGAGGTAAGTTAAGCGGGATCATTTCTATGATACGCAAAATAATTGGCTCATATTCGAACTGCAATTAGTTTTACGTCCGCTTAGTAGCATGATCTGAATCTTTGTCTCGTGAAAGCAAGATATCGGTGGAATGCAATTCTATTAAATTCTCTCAAACACCCGCAAAAAAACGACGGGTAGAAAAGTCAAGTTTCCAGGGCAAGAGTAGCTTGCAAATTCAAAAATTATTGACAACAAATTTTCACACACAGGCATGTAGTATTTATATCCCTTTTTGCATTTTCTGGTTTATTTCTGACGCTTCAAACATGACAATAAAACGTTAAATTTCTCCGCCTATCGACTTAATTATAATGTTCGTGAATTATCTACTAGAGTTAAAATGGAATTTCATGAAAATAATGACAGATGGATTTAGGGGAATTGAAATGTTAAACGAATCAAAAAAAGCACTATAACTCAGAAGAAGCACGTGAAAATAAGATGATTCTATGAAAAATCCTTTTATATAAAAATTTCTATTTCACGTTATTAAACACGAAATAAAAAAGAATTAATACGATCCGATTGTCCACACACACACAGTGGATGACACAATATGAAAAAACTTTAGCACTTTATGTTAACAATTTTTGAATTTCGCTTACTTTTCAATTGTTGGTCGGCCAGTCTCTGCTATATAACGTACGCCATGCAAAGTGGAATTTTGAAAAAACTCCTTCGTCTGGTATATAATGCTACGTCGAAAAATGATCAAATTATCTGCAAAATCATGACGTTTCAAGTTTTCCAGTCTCATTTGTCTGCAATTAAAAGAAAAAAAGAAAACAATAACTCCGTAGTATTATCGAAAACTGCTTTGGAAGCATTAAGACATTATTTGCTTCTAAATCACAAATACATCAAATATTATAAAACTATAACTAATCGTTAAAAATTATAAAAGCATTTCGTTGTTAAACCAGCTTTTAATTGCTTTCATGATGAAAACAAGCAAGGGCAAATAAGAAACTTGTACTCTCGTTTTGGGGTGAATTTTGTTCACATATCGTTTCTAACTTCGTACACTAAAATCATAAAGTTTTATTTAACTCAATGCATCTCACTTGATCGATCACGATTATGTTTGTATTGAATTTCTAGATTAATAAGTTTAATAAAATTTTCCGGTATATCATAAATTGTTACGTTTTTAAGGATAATATTTAAAATATATCCTATGCTTCTGGATTTATTTTTTTTGAGAAATATGTACAGGTATGTGAAAGGTCTACCTTTACTTTCAAATTTGATTTGATGAAATTTTATCATAATTGTATGTCTAGTTTAGGATTTCCTTCTTAATTTTTGTAACTCTGAGAATAATAAAATTTAATTTTGAATCTTAAGTTGAACACATTGATAAACAACACTTGGAATATAGTATGAAACTTTTTGCGTTCATATATGAAAAAAAGAAATTAAATACTATTGTTATGATATTCTTTTGGACTTGTTCGTATTGATCCAGTCTCTTAATCAACCACTCGCGTAACGTGCAAATGAAGCTTCGCGGGAACTCGCGGAGTGCTCGGTTGATTAAGATGGATTTAACAAAGAGGGGGAAGTCTTCTGTTTCTAGAGTATATTTTTATCCGAATTGCTTAATCAACCATTCGCGCAACGCGCAAATTAGGCTTCGCGAGAATGCGCGGGGTGTCCGGTTGATTAGAAAAATAATATAAATAAATAAAGAAATGAGAGGTTTATGTCTCTAGACAACAAGTCAACGATCTTTATTTTGAGACCTGGTTTATATAGTTTACAATAGTGCTTACGCTAATGTAACAATAAAAAAAGGAACTTAAAATAAATGCTGACGCTAATAAAAGAAATTTAAAATAAATGCTTACGCTAGCAAAAAGAATTTTAAAATAAATGCTTATGCTATAAAAAAGAAAAATGCTTACGCTAAAAAAAAGAATTTTAAAATAAATGCTTAAGCTATAATAAAGAAATACAAAAAAAAATAAGTTTATTAAGTGTATCATATTTTGTGGTACATTACACTACTAACATGCGATTTCAAGAAAGTGAACCGGTAAGAAAGAATTAATCTATTGAAAGCACAACTTGAATGTTTTTTCTAAAAAAAACTATATTTAAAAATTTTTCTTTAAACTGAATAAGTTTGGCAATCCACCAAACGATAAAAATCGATACAGTATTTTATTTGATTTTAATTCATATGTATTTGAGGTATAAAATATTGGAAATCTGCTTTAAAAAGGAATAAAATCTTGTTTTTGATTTATTCTTATCTCTAGAAATTATTCAAAAATCAGAGCGTCAATATATAAAAAATATATATATATATGTAATCTACTCGATAGGCATATACTTTCGAAGAAGTTTATAATGATCGCCATTATAATATTCTCTTGCTTTATTCCTTCTATTTTCACGATAGCTAATACGAATTATTGCTTGCCATCGTAATATAAACGTGGTTTTAAACATATTGGTTGCAAAAATAACGGCGTGAGTGTATAAAATTTTGAAAGAATCCAAATACAAATTTATACGTATAACTTTTTAGAAATTCGCATCCACTTGTCCGGCAAATCATTCCATAATTATTATCGACGATGAAATGAAAGAAATGATATTCGATTTGCATAATAAAAAGCGTAACTACATCGCTGATGGAGGTGATCGCATGCATACGCCAGCCTGTTGCATGCCCACTATGCAATGGGACAATGAATTGGCTTACTTGGCCGAACTGAATGTCAAGGAATTTAAAATGGACCACGATAAATGCTATGAATGCCATTTGGATATTCGGGTCAAAATTTAGCTTCGTTGAATTACATGAATATTGTCGACAATTAACATACGTTCGCGATGGCTGTAAGCAAGTGGTTTAGTGAAAATAAAAACACTCCTATGGATTATATAAGAGCCTACCCTGGCCATCTTAAAAACCGGTTTGTAAATTAAATAATTATGATATCAAAAATTCTTGTTTATATCATTTTCACTATTGCCAGAACAATTAGTCATTTCATGGTATTAGTAGTTGGACGTAACAATCGCGTGGGTTGAGCTGCCTCAACCTATGCAATACCAGAAAGATTTTATCGAGTCTATTTAATTGCCTGCGGCCATCCAATTTATGATGTTTGTTATGCGGCAGGTATAAAATGTGTTAATTCATAAAAAACCGCATTATCTACGGTTAATATATCTTGATAGCATTAATTATAAAATTCAATTTAATAGTAATTGAAAAATAAACTTATATAACTCTAGAAATTAAAATAAACACCGTTAACATGTAAAAGAAGAAAAACTTTTAAAAGAAAAATTTTACAACACTTATTAAATTTAGTGCATGCATCCAACCACAATAGAAATTATAAAAATCGATTAGAAGAATTATTCTGACGAATATTGGTTAATGAAAATGTTATTTAAGCACGTGAATGCTAGAAATAGTTAACTGTAGTGATACGTGCCATTAGCCATTAGTATCTAAGGAAATTTCACTTTTCCACTATAAGCGAGAAAAAAAAGGATGTTATCTACTTATTTGAACCGTGTTTTAGTGCTAGTGTACATCAACTTGCACTTATCTGGCTCAAGTTTTTATTCACATCAAAGACAGATTACAATATCCTACAGACTTTACTCATACTTCTCACTGATGAGGTCCTACAGTCATGGATAATGTATTCCACCTGAATATGATACACACGTACGCGCGATAAGTCAACTCAACGTGCAGGCTTTGTGGACTGCGAATATATTGCGATTATCGCCAAGTAGGCGATAGATACATATGGATGTTGAAGCAAATTATGAGACAATTATCGTGGTGAAAGAGATCAAATATATTAAACAAAGAAGTCTGCAGGCATAGCAAATGGCCTGGGAAAATTCCAACTCTGGCACACAAACGTTGGTTTCTACATAACGAAAATACTGATTAGACTTGGTTGCTTTCGGTAGTGCTTGCGAACCATACTGCCGAGTGTGTGTAAAACAGAATGAAACTGCTGAACACATATAATATTCCAGTGTCAAAGATTTGCAAGTGAGAGAGAGATCATAAATCAGGCTATAGAAGAAAGCTTGACGCCAGACAACCTAATAAGACCAACACTACGTCAATCGGAAATTTGAAGCTTAATACAAAGCGTGTGTAAAGTTGTTAGGTTGAAACTGCATGCAGAAGAACGTTTGAGAATACTTAGGTGACAACACGATGGGTGGATTAAGTTGAGACTTTGACGATACAGAGGGGCCTTCAATGCAACGAATGTTCCACACTGACTAATATTTTGAAATTGTAGCTTGATTGATGGAAGGATTGGATTCATTATAACTAGTAGATTGTTTTTTTTTGGGGTTGTGAAGCAATGTTTCAGAGGTAATCGGTTTATTAAGCGGAAGGGTTGTTGTATTGTTGACTTTATCAGCAGGGTTTTTAGTGAATGCTAAATTCCATTTTTCGCTGAAAATACTGCGCGTTTCTTTATTGTGATGCTATCATCGATGAAAGATTGGCTTTGTTAGTGGCGATAGTTGGCGTATCTGAATGACTCGGTTTGTTTTGTAATGCAGCCGCAGATAAAACATTTAAGTTTTCTTTTGCGAAAGTTAATGTCTCTGGTTTTTTATGTTTAACTTTCGATGTGATTGCAGCATAAGAAATATTTTTGTTGGTTATCTGTAAAGTGGAATTAGATTCTCGGTATCGGCGTCGTGCTTCGCTGCAATAATAACGTGGACATTGTTTATCTAATGCCGAATGTTGATTATTACAATGGATACAAAAGGTCCGAGTACAAGCTTCTAGATATGAAGGTAGGCCACAGCCAGCACAAGTCGGCAAATACTTGCATCTTTTCAAAGTATGCACGAGGCGTTGGCAGTTTTTACATATCATGGGGTTTGAGACGTAAAACTCAACTTTGCATTTGTACCAAGCAACATCCACAGTTTGCCGTAATCTATAACGGTCAAAAGTGATAATTAATCTACCCGTAGGGAACCGAGTTTGTCCATCAATGCTAGGTTTAATGAATTTGCACACTGTTCAAGTTCGGAACATAAATTACGCCTTTGACAGAATTAAGTTTTTCATGTAATTTACAAGGAGCCATGCATAAATTTGCAAGAGTATTAGCTTTCAAAAGGTTTTCAGTAGCACGTAGATTACTAGCGAGTACACGTAAATTTCCATCTCGAAGAATTGAAATCGAGTCAATGTTTTTTGTTATAGAGTCTATGGCTTTCTTAATGCCAAAGAGACTAACATCCGATAATTTTTTGTTACGTTCGACAGAGGAGATAACCATGTATTTTTTGTTAATTGGAATTTGCTCAAAGGCTGGTAGCACTGGAAAATCCGAACTTTTTCCTTTCACTGTATTATGTTCCGCCAACAGGCGGAATCTATAATGTAATTTTTTGTACCTCTTTATGAAATTAATTCGCGAAACACTTTCACTTAAAAAACTATGGAACTGCTCTTCTTTACTGTCAGTTTCTGGTGATTTTTGTTTTTGTTTTTTTTTTTTGATATCACTGTATTTTATTTTTGTTTCCATAACGTTCCGTCGTTTGTTGGTTAGTGGTGCCAACTTTACTACGATTAATCACAGACCGCTATGACTCCTGATTTGCTTTTATGCAAATCAGGCACAACGAACTTGATAAAAATGGTTTTACCATGAGAACTTCTGCACTTTTATCACAAATATAACAAAGATCAAATTGTTCAGCAACTATATAATGGGAAAAGTCTTGCAAATCCGTAAAATTTAACTTTTCTTAAATTTTATTTTTTCACAGCAGAGAAAAAAAATTAACTATCTTCCCTTAGGGTTGCCAGTCGAGACAAAGAATTTAAATTAATTCAATTACCCTTAAACTTGACTTATAATCGTGTTTGTACAGCTATAAGCGATTTTAAAATATCCCAAGATTTTAAGTCATATATTCATATGCATCATGCAAATTATTCCCGAACGTGTTGATTTGTAGGGTGAGTTTCATAACGTAATCATACATGCCGGGATGACGATGTTCATTCTAGGAGCCTAATAAGATTAGTTGTTAAATAAATAATTAAATCTTAGTTGCTAAGATTAACAGAATCATAACATATTTCGAAGAAGAAATTTAATTTAAAACGAATTTATCAAATTGGACCAATTCGTTTACCTTTATGTAAATCGCGTTGCTTCTGGGACAAATGACACAATGGGTGCATTGGAACAACCAGTGCACTAATTCGATTAAAATTGAACAAAAAAATTTGGCGTCACTTTTCTACGATGAAAAAAGTTTCTTGTTGTTCACTGATCGCTTTTCCAATTAGAAAACAATTCTTTGCTTCCCTTCCCAATTAGAAAACAATTATTCAGACTTTCACGCTCGAAGCTGTATCCATGAAAAGAGAAAAAGAAATACAAGAACATGAATAATAATAAAGATAATAATAACTGGTTCACCTGATAGTTTCCATTAAATTTGTAATGTGCAACTCCTGAGGTAACCAACAATTTAATCGAAAAGTTGCCCTGTGCGAATGTAGCAAAAATAATTCGCGAATTAAAACTAAATAAAATATTTCGCGGATTAAAATGCAATTTAATTATTAATGAATTGTTGAGAGCCGCATAGGGCAAATAATTTGTATACTTAAAAATGTATTATGGAAGTTATTCAGGCGCAAAATAAATAACACTTGATTTTTTGTTTACTCAGCAAGATTACTTCGAATTTTTACAACCATGTACTCTTTCGTGTGTTATGTGTCAGCCACGTCAGATTAAAATTAACAATTTATGAATTCATACTATTTGTAAAATATAAAAATTCGCTATAAATTATAGAAAATATTGCACCACTTTAAAATGGTGTATATAGACCGCGGTATGTATTTACTTAAAAGTATGAATTGCAAAAGATTTTGAAATTTCTTAATGATATAGATGGTCGTGTGTGTGAGAGCCGACCTTGGGATTTGAGCCGCATAAGAGACATCTTCACCGGTCTGTGGTTTGTGATAGTCCATTAGTAAGTGTAAAATATTTTAATTTTGGTATTCATGAAAATGGGATTCATATCACGGATTTATTATCTTTTTAGCTTTCAAACTTTATTTGCTCCCTTTACGCCAGATAATCGACGGGGTAGTATAAGACGTAATACGGGTTGGAGTAATGGTGGTGGCGGTGGAGGAGGTGGCGGGGGCGGTGGTGGAGGCTTACGTCCCAATCGTCGTATTGGTCGTATAACTAATACTATGGATTGCAACATACCTGGTGGTGGATGAGCTCGGTAAAGTGTCCAAGCCAAGTCAGTCTATGCAAGCAATGTTATCTATACACAAAATTTAAATACTCTTCATTAACATTGCTGGCAGCTTGGACACTGCGAAACCATATTTTCCAAAGTAACTTTTCATTTTTGGCACTTTGTTGCTCTTATGACGAGGCACTTGTAAACTCTTATAAAGAGGGAAGTGTTTTTGACATTTTTCAAATGGAACGCTTGCTTTGGTGTTTAGTTAAAATTTTTTTTTTTTATTATGCAAAATATTTTTATCTTAATAATATTGGAAGGAGACTAGTTTGGATTAAAGAAACGAATTATTGTTTATTTGATTATTTTTTGTTCGTTGGTTTAATTTGTTCTTATATTTTATTTTTATTTTATATAATTCTACACGATTAGTTAATAGCTTCTAAATTGTACCTTGTAAATAAAAGGATAAAAATTTTACTTGTCTTGAGACGAGACAAATTATGGATGGATATGCAAAATATTTTGTTACTTTATCCGGGCGGTTTATCTACTGAAAGCAACTTTCAGTCTTTTGTTATCGTTCGTCGATATTTTAAAATTTAATTTTCGTTCATTAACGAACGATATATGTGCGAAATTTTAAGTTTTTAATTGTATATTTTCAGTCTTGAGGCTTCAACAGCAAACATACGGACAAGACTAGATTGATTCGGCGGTGCTGGTCTGATTAAAAATATTTTATACAGTTTCTCAATCATCCCAAGACATTATATATGTATAATAAATATAGCTAAGTATTATACAGGGTAAAAGGCGCAAACGGCTGCTGACATATAAGATTTCCAAGATTTTCATGGAGGAACACTTTTTTTCTTTTAACATATGCTGTACATAGAATTTGAACATGTTCTTCTGTTCTGAGCTTAAAATAATTTTAAAATGTAATCATTGAGATTGCTTACGTAAGAGAAGCGTTATTAACGTACATGGTTGCCTGAACTTTGCTTTGTTCATCCAAATTGTGTTACGAAGTCACCATTTTTCGCAAATTTCATTATTATTAACTGGTTTTATCCGTAATTGTACGAAAAGTAAATAGTTTCTGGTGTTTCTGAATAATATTTTTATAAATTTATATTAAAAAAAAGTGATAATAAAATAGTTCGGGTCCTTTCTCAGAGCATTATTGATTTATTGACAATCAAGGAAAAAGATAATAATACTGTAAGAGAAAAGTAACAAACCATTATCAAATAAATGTACCATACTAACGATTTTCTAACAAAAATTAAATTTAGATATGGTCACTGTTTCAATAACATTAATTAATTAATAATGTTTTGCTGTTTACTATATATTATATTAGGACAAGGTCAGCTTCAGCGTTTGAAACGGAATGTAAGTAATTAATTTATAAACGAAAGATGACCTCGATTTAAAAATGTGAATTCTTTTTCGAAATCGTTAATGTCTTCTTTTACAATTTTCTGCACAGGTCGTGTTCATTATCCATTTACAAAAGCCTTAAATTATTAGTGTTTTACTTTGCACTTGCATTCAGACTAGAGTTTTCACATTTTATACGCAATTTCTTCTTTACTAATAAGATGCTGTAAAAAACAATGCAGCTTTATCATAGCTGAAGTTTTAAATAATTTGAAATATTAATCACGGACTTACTGTTTCTGCTGGTGTTATTCAGTGTGATCGTTTACGATATGAGCTATAAGTGCTTTTTTGCAAGACTTGTAGCTTTACCTGCATTTATAAAGCCTTTCTGTTCACGTTGCTCATGTGCTTGGTATTTATGCTGCTCATAAAAATATTTGTTGGGAGAGATTGCAACGTAGAATTATTTTAATTTTCTTCTTTCAGCAAATATTTAGTTTACTGAGCTTACGAAAAATATTTTATTACTCATTTTGTTATTACCAATTTGAAGCTTTTCGAGTTTAGTACTTCTCTTTACTATTTTCGATGTACTATTTCGATCCTGTAATTTAATGGATGCAATTTTAATATTAAAAGGTTTTATCTTCTTCCAGAAAATTGTCTATATTAATGAGATTCTTTTCCACAATTCTAGTTAAATGACAATCATTCGGTCCTACTAGTCATGTAAGGTACGTAATTTCATTGTCATCACTTACATCAAAAGTTAATGCAGAATTAGGTCTAGTTATTAGACTTGTTTCAACCAATGTTTGTTCTACAGTTATTATTGCATCAGTAATTTACCTCTTGGGTGAATTTTGTGATATTCTATGTTTCCGTACAACTCCTTTATGTGTTAAAAAATTTGCTTTATAATTATTTGATTGGACTTTTGTAAATAAATTTGAGGTTATAGCTCACAATTTTGCGTTTACAAGGCAATATCAATCCTGAGGTAAAAGAATGTATATCTGATTGGTGTTTGTAATGTATTTTTTTGCTTTGTATATTATTATTTTTCCTTTGGTTACTAAATTTTTGAGATGGAAACTTTGCAAACTTTAATTTAGAAATATATACACATAACCAATAATAAATCATAAATAAGAAAAAGTTACTTTAACTTATAAAATGGAACTGTTTTTAAAAATAAACAACGAGTTTAAATTAATATTTGTATGTATTTATTTTGTCAGAACGTTTGCAATATCCATCAGAAAGTTGTAGACAGTTTTTTATGAAGCATTCAATCACATTCATCAGATTTTTGGCTGGTTTCCGAAATAAAAACAACGTTTTCTTGTATGTATTTGATTAATATTTTTAATATTTTATTTAGATTTTGTTTTAAATATATGTTTTTCATTTCGTTTTGGTTTTTCTATGCAAGTGTGATTGTTTATTGAAATAAAATCGTGTCGACTAATAACTCTTTAGTATATTTTGTTCAGAAAGTAACTTGTTGTGGGTGAAAAGAGAAAATTTGTGTTTTTATTATTTTAATCATCAAAGGCTGTATACCTGGTCTAAGTGTAGCTTAATTTTTTAAACTGTTTGATCTAAAGGTGGTTTTGATAATAATTTATATAAATGTTTATATTTTGATATATATTTGGTTACTAATATTTTATTAATACAGATATAATATTCATATATTGTATTAAAAAAAAAAAAAATTAAATTTAAATTTAAGTTAAAATCTTAGCCGTAACAGATAAAAAAGCTCTACAATCCAGTATTAACTTTAGCTAAAATACACTCGAACGCAGTGAAGTCCCTTAAAATATTACGTAACGCTTGTATTTTCCATACATTTACTAACTTCCAACACTCAAACCGCTTGCGGAGTGCGCGACTTTGGCAATACACATACGTTGTTTTGTATTTAAATTTGAAACAATTAAGACAACAGAGAAACTTAGTTAAATCATCATACTTTTGAGAACTGAAGTTTAAAGCAATATTTTCAAAAGTTTTGTTTTTCAAAATTATTAGATTAATAAAGATTTTGTTTTCTTTTTTTTTTTTGTTATTTTCTTCCCAATTATATGTGCGAAGATTCCTTTATAATAATTTTTATATATATTAACGCTTGCTTCAGAAATTTCTAAAGTTTTATTTTACGATTATTTCAAAAATTAAAAAGAAACAGATTTTAAATAATAGGATGTCTATATAATACTTTAAAAACATATTTTAAAATAAAAAAATTTTTAAAAAAGAGTTTGAATTCAAAATAAAGAAAAGTGAAAGTAACCTACGGTGATTGTGTAGAACAAACCTTAAATACCCACCACCTTGAATCAATATATAAGATATGCAAAGTATTTTCTTAATAGAGGATGTATCAACTGGCCGATCAGCACCATTTTTAGACTGAAAGTTGATTTGATCATGTTATAGATTCGTAACGTGTTTTACATCACTTTTGTCATACTCTGTAAGATTTGAAATTTTCGATTTGTTTTTGGTGGATCATGACTTTTTCGAATGTAATTTGTGTGATTTTCCATTAAGAATATATGTGTAAAATTCGATTTTTTTATTTAAAATCTGGCGACTATGAACTTTTCAACTAACAGACGCAATAAAAACAGGTGTAGTTAAACTGATTAAGAATAATTGTATTTTACGGGATCTCTGATATGAATTTCTGGACAAGCGCTTTTAATAGTATATCGACCGGCAAGTGAGCTATATGTGCTCTAAGATAATGCTTAGATATGCTTAATTTTTAAAGGCTTTTAAGAATAAAGGTCAAACTGTGCTTCAGTTGTGGCTGGATTTAACAGTTACGCTTTTGTTTCCGATTTCCGGAATTTATAAGCTGACTATTGGCGTAAATATTGTTCTTTTTGTTTTTTTGACGTCCGTTAAATTGCTAACTATTTTAAATTTTATTATAGATCAGTCACGTCTATTTTCAAATTTGATTCGGGAACGTTAATCGAAAATATATTTTTGGCTTGTCCTTCTTTTTTTTTGGTGGCGCTGAAAGAGCCAACAACGTATGAACGGGATAGACGGATATAGTTAGAACGATTTAGAGTTTCAGGATTAATATGTCAATATCATGTTTTCTATTCTTTATGAAGCGTTTTTAAAGATTTTAAACAGAATGACATCTCTTGTCTTTTCAAGGTGGATGTAGCGTAATATAAGCTTTTAACAAAATAGTCATTTAAATTTTAAAAAGTATGAAAAATTCAAATAAGCATAAAACAATAAATTTGAAAACAAAAAAAAAAATTGAAACAGTCACAAAATTTAAAAAAATACCTGGATTACAGAAATTCTTTTGCGATAATTAAAAAATATTATTAATTTACAATAAAAAGAGCAAACCATAAACAATAAAATAAATAATGAAAATAATTAACGATAAATTTACAAAAGATAATTAACTTAAAGATAAAATTCGGAAAAAAAGAATTTTATATAAAATATACAAAGAAAAGGAGTTGTTTTTTAATATTTTTACTATACAAGTAAGCTTAGAAGATTGCTTCGCTCTTCGCACTGTAGTTTCTATTAATATTTTTTTTCAGTTATTATCAACGGATATTTGCTTTTATTATACTTTTTTAAGCTCTTTAAGAATATTTTTCTGACGTTATTATTGTAGACATTTATATGTATTATTATAGAGTAATTTAGCTGGTCTTCTAAAATTTAACGTTTTTTCTTTGTGGTTTAAATACAATATTAAAATTTTTTAAACATTTTTTAAATAATTCTTTTCTTTTGCTGTGATTGAGGATGTAGTAACTCAAGGAGAGAGAAAGGAAGACAAAAAGAAAGAAGGAGAGTGAAAGAAAGAAACAGAGATGGAGAGAGACAGAGACACAGACTGACAATGATAGAGCTGTGGAAGAGACTGTATAAGGAAAGTGGGCAGACCGTGGAAGGGAGACGAAGTTATTTTGGGTTACAATGGTTTATTAAACATTGATTTATTGTTGCGTTTGGTTTTGCTGTTGCTGTTGTTGTTGCTGTTGCTGAGTTTCATAACGCTGTCGTAAAGCCGTCAAAGCGCTTAACAAACGACTATTAGTAGCATCTAAAGCTGCTATTTGCTGACCTTGTTCCTCAATGACCCGTTGCTTGTGAGACAAAGCTAAAGACATTTTCAATTGCTCACGTCGCAACTCCTCTTCCATGGTTATCAATCTGTGAAACAAATAACAAAAGTATTTGTTACTAAACAGTGTAGTTGATGCTCGAAAATTATAAAGGAATTATATTTAACTTAGATCGGTTCTATTAACATTCATCACTTGCTGATATTCGATAGCAAAATAATTAGGTAAATGAAAAGAAAACAAACTTTGTTAACATACTTCCCTTTATTTAATAGTCTATTTATAGTCTATATTTAAAATTATATTTTTACACAAGTTTGCAGTATTTTTAGAAAAGAAACTCCACTATCAAGTCAGTATACGCGGGTTCAGTTCCAAATCGAATGAAAAATACTCTAATTACGACTGCGGGGTGTGTGTCCGGAGATATAATGGATGCTCGATTGGTAAAACCGTAACACTTACTGGTCGGGTATACACTTCCTATACTGCGACCGTATCCTCTTACCACAGATGGGTAAATTATGTTCTGTTTAGATCGAACATAAATGTGCTGAATCTTTTACATCTACATGGTCTCAGCTATAAACGTCAGAGATTATTTCATGAATTTGACGACTAAAAGAAGTTTAAGGTTTCAACCCTCGATGCCCGGCGACGGATATTTTGCGGATTATAGGAGGAAAGCCTGGGAGTTATGTTTCTATTTAGATGATCTCTCTTCGTCAGGTACCTAAACGATTATGGTTTTTGTACTATATTGATTGCATCAATAAATTCAGACAATATCTTTTTGTCTGAATGCTGGTGCGGACTTGCGGGTAGTATCGCGGTGGTTTTTAGTAAATGAGTTGGATTATATATACATAAATAATCCTCTTACCAGAGGGAAACTCTAGACTATACCCAGTGAATGTTTGTTCTGGTAGTTTAGGAATTGCAGATTCCAGCGAAATAGTCCAGTGTTTAAGTACACCGTCAGGTTAAGCTATACAGCAGGTGCTCACGTAGAACAAATAATAGAGATTTGTCCTCTCACCACACCTATTTTCCTTGATCGTCTATGGTGGGGGATATGTGAGTGGCGAGACCAAAAAATAAAGCTGGACCCACTGCAATAAACTATACCTATCACACCTGAATCACAACAATTCCATTCTTGCCTTTATAAAAAGAAGGAAACAAAAGGACAGAACGGCGGAGAGGAATGGGCATTACGTAGCCGTTTCGCTATTATACGTTAATAAGGTATTTCGTATTCACCAAAGATATTGGTGTGTATTTGCGGATGTCACAAACAGACTTATCTGTTTTTTTCTATATCCGAGGCAATTATTATACCAATGCGAGTAACTTCCGAATTCGGAAGCTTTGTTGGGAAACGATTATCATCAATTAATTAATTAATTATGAGTATAGTATTCAATTACTCACCTGTCGATAATGCTCCTCATGGTAGACTCCGACTGCAAGCTAAGATTATTACTACTCAAGCCATTGCTAACTGGTCCATAACCATTGCAACGTTGTAAAGCAAACAATTCATCAGAGGAGTCACGCAATTCGGCCTCGTCACGATCTAAGGTATGTCGCAAAGTGTCTAAAGTTTCTTGCAGCAGCTGTATCTCGCCATTTTGATCATAGTTATTTAGTGAAGTTTGATTCTGCTGCGTGGTCGTAGACAAGCCTGTGGAGCCATTGCGGGGTGGTCGACGTCGTTTGTTATTGCTTTCATGGGTAGGACCATGACCTAAAGAAATAAGTAAAAACTTTTTAATATCCTCAGATGGATAATATAAAGATTGTTTTATTTTACCTTCCGTATCTGTCGAGCTGTCGGATAGTGTACGCGCCGAATCTAAACTTAAACGTCTTTGATAGCGACCATTTGGCCCAGCTAACATTAGTATTCCTGAGTTATTTTGATACTGATGATGATTATGATTGTTATTACGTCCCGCTCCGCCTATATTGGGATTATTATAAATGGCTACGGTAGTTCCAACCTGCAAACCATTGCTGCCACCCGAGGAATTGGAGGACGAAGTCAAATAATTGCTGCCGTTGTTTAAAGGAGCGTAAATATCTTCTCTTTTAAACTGAGGATTTGTTCGGGGCATATTGCGTGACGGGGGGAGATTAAGTCCTCCACCACCACCCACATGTGAACTAGAACCTGAAGAACTGCTGCCAGCGCTTAAAGTGCGTTGAGCATCTAAGCGACCGTGTGAAGGAGATTTGAGTAGTTTTTGTACAGGCGCATAAACATGATAGTTGTTATCGGTAGATAAACGCTCCTCACTGGACGAAGGTGTTAAGGGGGGGGCACCACCATTATTCAATAGAGCTGCCCGAGCAGCTACAATGCCCATGCTGCTCGAAGCTTTCTGACGTTGATGATTGTTTCCACCAAAAATTTGCTGATGCGCCGTAAATCCTGCACCAAAATTTGCACGTTGTTTAGAATTCTGATGATGCGCATGATTGTGATGGTGATAATGATGATGATTCTGAGCATTCTGTAATTGATAACTGGGATTTCTAAATGCTAACGGCGCATTGGCTACACTAATCTTCTGTTGATTCTCTATCGGGCTATTAGTTTGAATTGACGAAGAATTATGGCCTTGTGTATTAATGCTTTGATATCCGGAACTACTGCAATGTGAACTTTTGGCGGATAATTGTTCTTTGGTGGAGTTACGATTGGTAGAGGCCGAAGGAGGATTTATTTCGCCCACAACTGCGTGCTCTTCGGCATATTTGAACAGATCATCTAGATCTTCCAAATTCATGGGCATATTTGAATTAGGATTAGTATCTCGAGGTCTTTGATAGGGCGGTGGCAATGCATTGGTAGTTGTCATTTTATGACCCAGGGGAGAGCTTGAGTGATCAGGTATCCCCAAATTCAACTTGCTTGGTGTTCTTTCGATTAAGGTTAGGCTCAATGAAGAATTATTTAAAATTTTGTGTTGTTGCTGTTTTTGTTGTTGAGTGGAATTAAGCATGCTCACTGTTGTACTTACCGTTCCCGAGTTCGAAGAATGATTATTTTTCATTAGGGGTGTGGGAGATTTTTTCACAAATGCGCTGTTAGTATCCAAACCGGATATTTGTATGAAGTCTCCACTCATTTCATCATAATTGCTATTATTGTTATTGCCTCGTGGTAAGGTAGTGGCTCTCAACTGGCCGCTGCCAGAACATTCACTGTCGTTGGCATTGTGACTTGCAGCACTAGTATTATTGGAAAGATTACCATTCGAAGACCCTCCTGTACAGTAATGACGCTCCATGGTATTATTGGCACTTGCATTGGGAGCGGGGGGACAATGATGTTGGATACTGGCTACACTCATTAACAACTGCGAAGAACTGGCGATGGAAGTTTGAGATTGAGCATGTTGAAGCCCCCCTGCGTAACCAGGCAAAGCTGCCAAGGAATTTTGAGAATTCGATTGTCTTTTCTCCATATTATTATTGGCTGAGCCTTGTAGCTGCTGTTGCTGTTGAAGTAGGCCGTTTACTGTGGGATCGTTGTAACGGAAAATATTCTTTTCCAGGGAACTGGGTGTTAGTACACCACGCATCATCCCGCGCTCGGTTGCTATCGGTTTAGTTATGACAGCATGCTGGGGCTGAGCCAGCTGAGCCTGCTGAACAATACCTGTAGCCGATGCCGTTGAAGTAGTCGAAGAAATCATCATTTCCTCTGGATTGCGATTTTCTTGATTTTCACTTTTCGCCGAGGTTGACATTAACAAGTGAGGTGGTGCAAGCTGCTGCATGTAACTATTGTTCTCTTTGGCTTTGCTTATCTCATCTAAAATGTGCTGTAAAGGATCTAAATCATGTTGACGTGAGTCGGGCAATTTAGTAATGCTTTCACTGAGCAAAAGATGCAATATAGATAGTTGTTTGCCCTGATCTATATAGCCTGCCCAATCCAAAATGGATTCCGGGGTATGATGTTCAGGTCTTGTAGAAATATGCTGCAGAAATTCCTTCATGCGAGGAGCCTCTTGTTCCAGAAAGTCGTTGAGAAATTCCATGAAGTTCTCTTTTCCCTGAAAACGAGTAAAATTTGCCAAAGTTTGTAAAGTTTTGGCCACAAGAGTCAAGTTTCGTGTAGTCCTTGTAGAGGGCAATTCTGAAAAGAACAAATAAAAGTATAACAATCTGTACGTTTCGTCTTATTTAATGCACGCTTACTATTCGTTATATTAAAAAGACTTGGTGACAGAATAGCTGGACACAGAAACCGCAGAAAGATTGAGGCCGATATGAGATTATCAGCCATATCCTGACGTCCTAATTGTTGTAATCTTTCTCGAAATGTAGCAAAGCAATTTCTTAATTGGGACGGAAAATGCTTGTGAGATTCATAAATACACTGCCATGCGTTACGAACTGCAGCTCTTAAGGAGGCTTGTTGTCTCTGCAACGATCCGTTAGCTTTGGTTGGGTCCACCTCGCAATCGCGATCCGACTGTATAATTTCATTAATAGGTGCTGCCAAAGTATCTTGTAAATATTGTTCTCCAGTTAGCTTTAGAAAAGCTTCCATACTTTTCGTAGCCAAAGAATTGCCGCGGAATGTAAGACGTTGATCGCCTACCCTTAACAAATCCAGTGCTACTACATCGGTTAGAAAAGCTCCCGCTAAACCTTGCGCATGCATTAGCAACACTAACGATTGACCGATATCTTCTTTGGCTTTTACCCCAATAACAGGTTCCAACGTCTCACATACCTTTTTATAATTGTCTTTGAGGTAGGTCAAGAAATCGGCATATACCTGAATAGGTAAGATATCGATACTCTGGAAGCGACACTTAATACGCAAAGTGGGTATAACATCCTTGCCGTTGCGATTAAGACTGTCGTTCTTCTCACTGAGTATCTGATACCAATCTTCGGAAAATAAACGCGTGGTAACCTCATGTATGGGTATTTTCACTGAACCCACGAACATGTGCTTATCACGCTTTTTCTTCTTTTCCACCTCTCGAAATACATTCACTGTGATCACATTAATTTCAGGGATGTCGGGAAAATCGAAATATTCACCCCAGAACAATAAATCAGTTTGCAATTTAACACTGGTTCGTCCGTATAGAGTTTTATCTAGATGCAGTTCGCAAAAATACTTTTTCTTTGGTGGTAAATTTTTGGCCTCGTAAATCCACATTTTAAGGGAGTTATCGGTACGGCGTGTATGCTCAGCATTAGGTGCTATGGATTTCCGCAAAGAATATATCCATAAATCACGTTCTTGGCGAGAGCCACATGAATAGTAACGTTCTCCTCGGGGACCACCCCGCACTTGAAAACAATAACGCCGACCCAAGACTGATTGATGCACTGGGGCTACACCAACAGCACCGGTACAGGAGAGATCTGAAATTTTTAGTTTTCAAAATTTGTTGCAGAGTAGCTTAAGAAGAATGTTTACCAATTGTGGACATTACAGCATGACTTGAGAGTAGACTTTCATGGGATCGTGAGCCACGCAGGCCACCCGATCCCCTTTTGGTACGTTCCAATTTGGTTACAGATTTTGTACGTTTCAAGGGATTGGACCTGAAAAGAAATTATATTTAAAATTATTACCAAAGAAGGTAACGATCCTTACGAAAGAATTTTTGGTGAAAACTGATGTTTAGCGATTAAAATGAGGTTTGAAGTCGAAAAAATCTTGAATATAATGCTTATCATTTATCAATTGATCAACTAAACAACCAACTGTTCCTAAGATTTAGGTAAGTTCCTGATGCTGTAGAAGCTAAGCTAAAATAAATTGATGAATCTGACTTCAGCTTGCGTTTACCTGTAATTTTTCATTAAAGGGGACGCTAAAGAGATCGTCTGCAGCAACTTCATTTTGTATGATTAAAAAATTGGATAGGAGAAAGAAGACGAAATTTATGATCTTTAAATTTTGGATTGGGATCGAACGATTTGCTGAACTCACTGCCACACAAAACAAAAAATTAAAAAAGTATACTGGAAACAGCGGATAAGAATTTACAGTAAGGTTTTTATTTAAAGCATTCTAAACTGGCTATCGAAGAAAAAAATATTTTGTTGTATTGCGGAGCAAAACGTTTCGCTGACATCCCCTCAAATGGTGGTTGCGGCTTGGTTAAGACGCTTTGATGCATTTGGTCCAGAGCGTTATCTTTCTCAAGAGCTGCACGCAAATTTAACAAATAAAACATCAATTTTCTGCACCTTCCCCTCAAATTATTTCTAGGACTTGTTCCATATGGATTTCAGTGCTTCTTTTAAAGAATTGAATGAAATTTGCATGAAGGGACGGNAAAACATCAATTTTCTGCACCTTCCCCTCAAATTATTTCTAGGACTTGTTCCATATGGATTTCAGTGCTTCTTTTAAAGAATTGAATGAAATTTGATGAAGGGACGGTCGAGAAGAAGTCATCAAAGGAAACGCGACCTACTAAAGTTCTTTTTTTGTTTAATGAATATTTTGCTTACAACGAAGAATAGAGGTAATAAGGGAACGACGAGGTAAGGAAGATATTAGAAAATACTTTTTTCGCTACATTATTACACAATTTATTTAAACCAATAGGAGAAATTTATAAAATTTTGCAAAACTTTTACACTTAAAATAAACTTTTAAAAATATATTTAGTTTTTTTTTTATTATTTATTTATGTATTACAATATCATTAAAATTAAATTTAAAGCATTAGACGGTGAGTCAGTGAGTTGGTTATACTCTATGGTGGGCATTAAGCTAACAGATTTATACGGAAGTTGAAGATTAAATGGCAGTTTATGAAAACTTTAATAAAAACCTGAATAAGAAAAACAAAAACAAAAAAAAAAAAAAAAAAGAATGGAAAACTTTAGCAAATAAAGGCGAAAAATGAAATAAAAAATAATCAGCAAATCTCAGGCAAAGTGCGTTTGTTGGCCTATTGATAAAACATCCTGGAATGTATGCAAGCAACACTTGTTAGTTGTCGTACGTAGCTAGCTAGTACGTCTTTTTTATTTTTCTTTCTTCGTTTTTAGTTTCTTTTTTCTGCTTTGCCTAGCAGTAGTGATTTTTATTATTATTTAATGTGTTCGACTCTATGTGCTTAGGTTACCAGCGTAAAAGCTGCACATGCAACCGCTAAACGAATTCTTGTGAGTTTTTCATTTCATTTGCTTCGAATCATGTTTTATACAATTTTTTTTTTGAAGGTTTTTTTTGCTTCATTTTTGTTTTCTTATGCCAGTCAGTCAGTTAGTGAACCAACAAATCAAGTTAACCACCATATGACGATACTGATGGCAGAGCCTTCCATTTTTACTAAGATATGTTAAGTTCTTGTAAATAAAAAAATGCTGCTAAAAAAGCGAATTGCTTGGTCGATCGATTGGTCGTTTTGCTTATTCAAGTCTTGCTCGTTTCGCCATGTATTAGTTACATAGAAAACGGCGGCTAAATTCATAAATTAGTGAAATTCTACTCTATGTTTAACAGCAAACTATTTGACTTGACTTGAGTGGCACAAGTGCATGAACGTTGTGTGTGAATGCGCCAGTCAGTCAGTCAAGTCAGTCAAGTCAGTCAGTCAGTCAAGTCAGTCAGTCAGTCAGCCAGTAAACCAACCAGCCAACCAGTCTCAAAAAAAAATATCTGTAAACCAAGCAATCACCGTTCGTGGCATATATATCGAAAAACATTTTTTTTTTCAAGTCAACACGTATTTCTTTGCTTTTTGTATGCAAACATTCCCCGTTTACAATATATTAAGGCAAAAAGACGGACACACATGTACATCTATTTTATTTACGAGTTGAGCTGACTTTTGGCAATAAAAATTTGAAATTTATTTTTTATTCTTCGTGTTGTCTTCTTTTTCTGCTTTATATTAAAGATTTTTTAGAAAATGTTGGTGAATTTTCTTACAAAAAAAAAAAAAATAGTAGAAGTGGAAAGTGCCGACTTCTTATTGATTCGTAATACGCCATAGAAATTGGTAAGCAATTTGCGAGATCGGTATTTAAGTACCTTAAAACACATATATTTTCGAGGAGGAAGAAACTTCCGTCATTATCATTATCCTGATATCAGTTACGAATTTTCATTGCAATAATATGAAGCTTTTTTTATGAAGACTACGCATTTTTATTTGTTTCTTCTGCGTTTGATTACTACGAGTTTGTTCACAAGCTTCGGGAGAAAAGGATCCATTTCTTTCTGCTGCTCTGTCTGTCTATGTCTCTTTCTGTATCTCTCTTCCTCTCTTTCTCACTTTCTATCAATCTAGTTCCCCTTTCTTCGACTTAATGTGCGATAAACGACCTATTAATTGGCAGCGACATTATCCTCACTATTATTCTATGGTCTAGATTGCCTGTTAGAAATCAAAACTATGACTGATTTTCTGCTCAAAGTTATCCCAGTAATAACACATTGTATTGAGACGCCTGGCATATACCAACACCAAACTTCAAGCCATCACAAAAAACAAGTAAGCAATAATAGAAGCCCTGAAAAGAACATCTTGGAATCAAGGGAGAATGAGTAATTATTTTAATTCACGTCAAGCTTCGTTAAAGTTTTTTACGATATAGACGACGTTTGTTTCGAATGTGTACGTAAAAATGAAGAAAAATTTCACAATAAATGGACCCCATACGTCGCCGTCGTAGTACAAAATTTTAAAAGATAAGTCGGTTGCTTAAATATATTTGGGAATTTTTCGATTTTTAATTTTTTTTTCTTTTGAAAAATTATAAAAATTTATAAGTTTTTTTTACCTTTTTGAAAAGAAATTCGTAAATCTTGATGTAGTATTATTTTCTTGTTGATTTTGTTTCTGACCCAGTATTGGTGTAGCTGGCGCTGAGCCACGTCTGCAGGCTTTCTCATATGATGTATCTGTAAATAGAAAAAAAAAATATTTTAATTTTGCATATATTGTAGGAAATAAAATCATAACAAAATTTTTATTACAAATTTGAGGGCCACGAAATTTTTCTTTGATCTAATATTTTAGAATTTACAAATTATAGCAAATATCATTTTCAAATTTATCAAAAATATTTAAAAGAGGATCAGCGCGAAGACGCTTCCGATGGGGATCATAAATTATAAATTGTGTACCAACACACTGGAGAAGTTCGTGATGTTTTTCCTAATTTTGAAACCGCATAGCCTTCTTAACTTTAACCCTATCGAGCGATACTGCAGGCACGTGTCAAAAGCGACAATCAATAGGTAATTAAAAAAAAATATTGTGACGTTTTAATTCTGAAAACCTTTGCTATATTTTGTTATATCACTTCGATCGAGCCAATAATATTTTGTGAGCTTGTGAAGAAATTCGTAATATTTATAGTGAAGATGCTTTATCAAAATCAAAAGCACGCAAATGATTTGATCGGTTCATTTTTCGAAAAAATGAGAAAATCAGGTTGGAATATTTCATTTTACGATTTCGTCACGGAAGTAAAAATTAATCAAAAAATAATTAGATACAAAAATAAGCTCAATATTTGGATATCACATGAATTAGTGGTGAAAAATTTAATAAAGCGAATTTCCGCAAATGAGAATCAATGTTGAAATGAAATGAAATAATGACATGTGAAAATAAGATGCGGAAGGGGTCATTTTTCAAGAAGAGCGAAGTTGCAGAAATGATGCCAAATTTTGGATACCACTTAAAGTAATGCTATGCGTTTGGAGAGATTGCAAAGGAATCGGGCATCATGAGTTATTATGATCTAATCAGACGATAAACTCCATTCTTCATTGCCAACATCTAACGCAATACGGGCGCGACTACATCAGGTTGCATATGTATTTAATGTCTTGGGCTTTGTCCGGTCCGATTACCGTTTTTTTTTCGCTCGCTTTAAAAGCATAAAACCCGTGGAAATCGCATAAGATTTTCAGCGATGCCAGAGTAGTTTTACCAGAAAAATAGCAAAACATATTTGATGGAAATATAATAGTATAATTTCATTTAATATATTAGAAAAAGTTGTATTAATTTTTGTGAAAGACGCCACGAACATTTTTCTGTATTTACTATAGTAAGTTTTTTTGTAATCTACACCACATGTAATATCTTGTGATGCAAGTGACTTCTTAATAATAATTATATAAATGGGTTCGCATGAAAAGTAAGCTTTTATGCTGATCTTTATATTTAATGGCAACAATTAGTCCTTAATAATAATTCGACATAAAAATTAGTTATACCAAATTTGGACCAGATATATCTATATTTCGGACACAATCGCATACAAGAGTTGTCATGAAAACTAAATGTTTATATGATAACTTAGACAAATTTTTAGAACTTTATGGCAGAAAAACTAGAAGAATAAGGAGATCTTTGATATAAATATTAAATTTGCAAAATGTGGATCACGTTAGCTCATCCTTAAAGTTCCTTTTCCTATAAGGCTTTTATAAGGTATAATTTTTAGGGTTTTTTTTTTCACAAAAGTAAATGCAGAGTTGTATTAGAGAAAGTGATGTAGGATGTTTATAATGTTTTAATTTGTTTTTTTTTTTTGTTTTATAGTTGTTGCAAGTATGTTTTTGGTTACATTGAGATTATTTTCAAGTTTTAAGTTTCAAGTGTCTATTAACATCAGACGCATTGACAAACAATATCGAGTAAGTGTCTTAGACTAAGTGTACTAAACAAACTTGTAAGATTTCTCATGGACATTTCGGTGTGTTACAATTAAGTATTTTTCCAATTAGTCGGCGAATTGGCCGCCACCACTTTGTCACTCTGTTTCAGATTGAAAATTTACAATTAACAAAAGTGTTTCAATTCTTTAGTAGATTTACGTTGGAAAGGATAGATGACCATATTTTTCATTCTTGCGTTTACGCTTAGTCTGATAGATTTTGATTCTTAGTTCCTATGGAAGACCATACTTTAATTGTGATTGATATGTGAGCGTAACTACAACTCTACTGATAAAGTCAGAACACTTCCATATGGGGCGTAGATTTCAGGGGCAGCGGTAACATTTTTAATGACTTTCTCTACCATTATCGCACTTATGTCACGTGACACACATGTAAGAAGCAACCTCGAAGAATTGGTCATCAAACAAAAATTTTAACAGCGGAAACTCTGAGCAAGAAATTGCTTCGATTTTATGAATGCTATATCGAAGGACATCAATGATCTTATTAGCTTAATATCTCAAGCTGACCATGAATTTATGTACATTTCATGAAACCTTTAACATGCACAACTCGACGTTACCAAGAGAAAATATTTATACACTTATCCTCTAGTGATGAGCATCATAAAAATTTTACTTATATTGACATTGGGCATAAAAAAAAAAAAAAACGGTAGGCGTTATGAAGTCTACCCATATAAATAAAAAGTGAAATCAACTAGTGAAGTCATCGAAGAGAATTAAAGAAAAAAATATTAGAGAAATTTAAAAGAAAATATTATAATTTTTAGCTAAAATTAAAAAAAAAGAAGTAATTTGTTGAATTTTGTAATTACTGTTTGTTTATAATGATTTTAATCTTACATATCTATCTTTGCGTTTCTAATCATTACTATAACATGTAAGTTATGAAGTACTTTGGGATTTTTTTTTTAATTTTGCACAAGAGCGCTTTCACTAAAGGCAACTAAAAAATTGCTACTCACACAAAATGGTACAGAAAACCGTTAACTGCCATTAAACGGCGAGATTAAATTACAGAAGTAATTACTGATGATAAATAACACGTTATACATGGGTTAACTATATGCAGTTATAACTCAGCCAAGGCAAAGTAAATGAGTGAAGGAATGTCAGACAATACGTTACGTAAACCAGATTCATGCACACATACATATATGTTTTTGTTTTAATTTTTTTTTATTGCTATTGTTATTATTAGCAAATTCTTTTTATAATGATATTGTATTTTTTTATTTTTTTTATATGCATCTCTACTATGAAGCTAAAAAGACCACAAAGCTCTTTTTTTCACATGACATGCATGGTAATTACATGATTTAACTTTGAATGCATGTATGTATACGGTATTGTCATCCATGTTGTCAATTGCCACAGAGTTTCATTCCAAACATTAATATTTTAATGTAACCGATAAGTTGCAAATATTATTAGATTTCCAATCGAGAAGAAGAAGAAGAAGAAGAATAGGTAGTTTTTATTATTTTCATAAACAACAAATACAAGCAACAAAAGGTTGGCCAGAAGCGAACGCTGTAGAAACACGCTGCTATAGTAAATACCTTAATTTATAATATTAAACCTATTACTTCTAAAGGCGTTTACCTAGCCGCTCCGCTTTTTGAAAGCTCTTTAAGAAGGAACTAATATGTCAATTGAATTAGTGAAGCCGGGTCATTTACCTGTCGCTATAGGAAGTTTGCTTAGAGATTTAACTTTCAATTTTGATTGATATTTTCTTTAAGTTATTTTTAATTCAATTTCATCTTTCGTAATTAAGAAAGATTCAAGACAGTTAGAATCTTAGGTTCATCGTTCCGTATCTTATAAATGGCAAGAAGGAATCTCAAATAATTCTAAAGATTATTCTTAAGTTATCCTAAAACAGAGACAACAATATTATGTGTTATACTTAGCGTAATTGAAGAATCGAAATTGACTTAAAAAAAAGCTGCAAAAATTTACAATTTTTTCCTTTAAAATGTTTTGCAAAGAAATCGCCTCATTAGCAAGTTTTTTCTTTTATTGTATAATTATATGATATATATATATATATATATATAAATACTTGTATAAATACTTGAATATTTTCAGTTATCTCTTTTACCTTATCTATCAATATATATCTTAAAAATATTCTGTTTTCTAGATAAATTTATATTATATAGGCCTGATCTAGGACTAAGTAAAACTAACTAAATTCATGTATTTTTGTTACAAAATACTAAAAATTAAATCTTGTAAGGAATTACTTTTTCTAAGAACACTCGTATGGATGGGATAAGATCCACAAAAAATGGATCCATGTGCTCCAAATTTATTACAACTCATTTTTATATCAAATTACTAGTTGTGAATTTATTTTCATCATAAAATGAGAGAAGATAGAACTTTTCGTCATATAAAGTTTAACTTTTCTTAGAAGCGGTTACGTGAGAAGGAGTTCAAAAAACTACTTTATTAAATGGAAAATTTTTTCAAATTTCATATCAATTTAATGTCCCGCGTTATGTTATTACTTAGGCGATTTTTCTTCTTGAGAAATGTTGTAAATCTGCAAATTTTTTTCATATAATGATACTTTCAAAAGAAGAAGTCATATTCAAAGAGCTTGTAAAAATTGTCGAATCCAATTCGTTTTGTATATCAGTATAACAAATATCCTGAAATTGTTGAACGTAATTATATACGGGCAGATGTCAGACAGTCGCATGAATTTATAAGTTTAAAACGATTTAAAAAATCTTGCGTAATAAAACTTATTTAACACCAGATCGCCCAAAAAAGTTATTTTAACTGCTTTTTAATTTGAATTATAAAAAACAAAATTGTATCTACGATGGTGCAATTTCTTAGGATTTTGTGACTCTCTAAACCTGACATAAATGCATTCGTTAAAGGTTTTATTTACATTCGTCCCCTCCTTATTTCTGATTTATGTATGGGTCTACTTTGTTTTATTCAAAAGCAATCATTTTGATTGCTTAGGAAATTCCCATTACCTGATAACATCTCCGTATCTATGAAATTTTCAATTTGAACGAGCGCTATATAAGTCAAGCTTGCTATTAACCAGTGCAAAATATAACAGTTGATGAGAAAAAACCCAGGTACAGGTCTACGTAGTATATGCCTAATAAAGCCTATAAATTCTGACATCAAATACTGACTAACATTAGATGTCAGCAGTAAATATGATTTGAATGGCTTTCCTTAGATAAACAACGACTATCGTCAAAGCTTCTGAGTGAATACATTGTTTTGCCAATTGTCCAGTTATACATACATACATAGGTCGTGAAAGCAATATTATGACCGATAAGTTTTTCACTAGCGTGTCACTAGCGATAAAATTGTGGGCTAAAAAAAAATAAACTCTAGTTGGAACTATTAGAGGAAACGAAAAGGAACTGCCAACAAAAGCAGTCAAACTACAGAAGGATAAAATGCCTCATTTTTCCCAATCTGTTATATACATCAAAGAATTGCGTACTTATAACATATAAAAAAAAAACCAAATAAAAGAATGACTGTTGTGAGTTGAAACCATATATGTATATCACATGTTGTATGATTTCAACTAACATAAAAGGGAATTAAAAATTATTTTCAAATAAATTATTTTACGCGTTAGTTATTCTTTGACAAAGTAGTCATTTTGACTCGTTTTGGGCGCATTCGATTTGTACTAAATTTCAGGCTTTCTATTGTTAATAAATAAATCTTACATAATCTTATAATAATAAATAATACTAAATCTTAATAAATAAATAAATCTTGTTTTAATGGAACGAAATCAAATCAAATGAAATGAGAATGATTCTGATTCTATTGGTATAAAGAAAAGTTCATCAAATATCACTGCTTTCAACTGTTATATATAATAACTGCCGAAAACAAAGTATCTTAAGAAAAGATATAGAATTTGAAAAATGAAGATAAAGAATCTTTACAATTGAAACAGTTGCACTGACAAGTTGTGACGGAGAATTAATACAAATTCATCTATTTTTTCTTTTATATAACAAAAAAAACAAAAAAAATTTCTGTTGTGTTTAACTAGAAGAGAAACTAAACTAAAATGAATTATAAATGACGATCAAGGTAAGATAGCATTTGTTGTCAAATGAAAAAATAAAAGAAAATAGCAAAAAATAGTTAAAAAAGAAAACCAAAAAGAGAAATAAGAAATAAAACATTCCAAGAATAACTATCAACCACACACGCCTTTAAATACTTTTATGAATAATGCTTGTGAACGCATACATACATAATACATTTAAACTGACATACAATGTGGCTTGTAAAGAAAAATGCGTTTAATCACCACTTGGCTTAATCCAGAAAAAAAAAAAAAAAAAAAAAAAAAAAAACAGCAGAAACAACAACGAAAGATATAAAAGACATAGAATTCCAGAAAAACAAAAGTGGCAAATAAATTTTAAAATAAACCGCGACTTACGCTTAAATAAATACTGTAATCGCAGAGCTTGAGAATATTCTCTAGTTTTTATTTATTCATTTTGTTGTTTATTTCTGTTTTCATAGAAATTTACCCTCTATAAGTACAAACAAAAAGCATATATACGATGTGTAATGGATAAAGCACATTAACGTAAATTCAGTCAAAATATTGCGTGTTAAACGCACTTTAAATCAACAAATATAACAACTCTTCAAATATTCACGATATATAGGATACATTGCAGAATACCAAAACAGTTAACAGAGGTCTGTTAACTAACGAACAGAATCCTGTTAACCAAAGTCTTGGAAGAATTTACGTCAAATATAGTTAACATAGCACTATTTTGGAACTTTTTTGAATGAATATGATAAACAAAACATTAATCTGTGTGAATTAGGTAAAATTTGATACACAAAAGTTTTTCTATTTTTTTGATAGTCTGGCAACGAATACGTTTTAGAGAGATTTCGAAAATATTTCGAAATTCATGTTTAATGCGTTCTTTAATGAATGAAGATGATGACTTTATTTCCTCTCGATTATTTTTAACATCGAGCTGAAGAACTTTCATTTATTAATTATTGCATTTAAGATCAAATTAATGATTTATTTATTATTGGATTCAAATAATTTACGATTTAATTTTCTAGTTTGAATTTTTATATTCCGAATAATCTTTTCGTGACTAAAAACTATTAGGCTTTCGTACCATACATTCATCTCATTCATTAAGCTCGCGTATTCATATAAACTGACTTTTAATCCTAACTAATGTTATCTCCTTATAATAGGAGTCAATGTTTTTTTTATATTATTATACTATTAATATACAAATAATGCAATAAATAATTTTTCTACAATTTTATCTATTGTGACTCTTCTCGATTTCTGCAGCTTTCGCCATTAAAATAATTGTTATAAAAACAAACAGTTTCTTGTTGCGTTTAACAGAAATCCATTAATATTTAGTTTAATCGATATTTGCTTTCAACAGAGTAACTATAGCAAACGTTGAAATCATTATTTTGAGTTTAACAACAAGTTTTAGTATTACATTGTTATTGCAACATTTTTCTTAGTTCATTGGGCGCGTTAATTTGTATTTTTATTTATTTATTTTTATCTTTTTTTTTTTAAATATAAATAAATATTAAAGAAGTAAAAATTAAATGAAAATAAAAATTTCACATTGATGAACTTAGGTCCATTTTTTTTTGTTTATTTTTGTTTTGTTTTCTTTTGAAGAAAGCCGCTTATAAGTGAACTAAAGAAACTACATTTTATTACAACTGAATGATAGCACTGTAAACGTTACAGGTTATGTAAGTGAAAGTATCCATTATATGACGTCATTTATAATATATTTTTATCACGTATCGTATTTAATACATAGCAGTGCACATTGATTTTAAAGGATATTTTCATACATATATGGTTTTATCTTCGAATCAGTAGGGCGGGCATTAATTACATATTTACCTCATGGTAGCTGTCCAATATATCTATCACATCAAATCAATGCATTTAATTACAAAATATTTCGGTGGATTGATTGATAAGGATGACTACTTTCGTTAATTGGGTCTTTTGATGGCCATAACAGATATTTGCTAAAGTTATTGTTTTTGCCTATTGTTGACCATTCACGCAATCTAGTCTGTAGGAATCGATCTAGCCTTCGCTAGCCTCCAATACTTTCTGTGCCAAATATAACGATCTTCAATGTAATAATACTGAACACTTGACGAACGGTCGAAAGACGAATGGACGGACAATAGACACAATTAAATCGATTTAAAATTTTATGATGATTCAGAATATAATATTTTAAGCAAAAATACTCAGAGATTGGTTATTATTATTATTTTTTTTTAATGTACGTACAAGCAAAGAATGATGATTTGCAGCGCTGAGAAAGCAACATTCCGAAGCCCATAATGTACATACATAGCACAAAATTTTCAATCATTTGAAGGATTTCCATTTGTTCATCTACTTACGGTCTCTCACAGTCTATGAGTAGTAAACGAAACGTCCAAAAAGCAAGAGTGTTTGGCCCATTTCCAATGACAGCGTACGTTCTTATTTCGTAGCCTTGTTTGAGTAAATTTGAGATACGTTTTTCATGTTTCTCCCAGTTCAGGTCTTTTGTTGAAATATTAATTGGCATACATTTTGGAGGCTTGTATACGACTATAATATCTCTCTCTTTCTTATCGCGTCCAAAAGAATGTCTACCACAGGCATTACACACATGGACAGACAAACAGAAGGATTGACAAACATGCTGAGTTCGATTCTGAATTTGAATATGAAATGAATATACCCTTCCCAATATTTGCGGAGTTAAGGATTCGAATGGAGAACGAATAAGGATAACTACAGTTCGTCTTATACCACAGCTGACTAGGTCTATATATTACAAGTGAAAGAAAAAGAAAATTAATATGTCGCCATCCTCCACTAGTGACTATAGCAACAAACAAATGAGTACAATCGGTATAATTTGTAAAAAAGGTTTGAAAACTAACGTGAAAAATTTTTAAACGCGATTCTTATAAATATGAAATATTTTATGATTTAGGATAAACGAATCTAAGTAGATTGATTTAAATTTTCCCACTAATTTATAAATACTTTATAGAATCTTTGATGCATATTTTTTTCTTTCGATATCATAAACACAGAGCGAAGAGGTTAAAATCCTCTTTAGAGCTGACAACAGCATTAGTTATGCTTAATGAATACCAATTCAAAGAAATTTTTCTGGAATTATACTATAATGGTATGTGCTCTCATCCAATTACAAATTCTAGACACAGAGAGAATTAATTGTTAAGAAGTTAAAGCAAAAATGCACAAGGAATACAATACTAAGAAAATATAAAATTTATTAGAAATTGAATATAAAATATTTAGTACTAAAAAAAGAACGTATAATGACCTATTTCAGATTAACGATTACTTAAGATCAAATTTCGATTGACATAAATGATAATTAGGAATTTTCAAAAACTTTTTTTAAATCATTAAATAGATACAATGGGTATAGAATATATCTTTAAAATATAATATACCGTGTACTCCAACGGTAATTTCAGTGATTTCATCAGATGATTTCATTCGAAAATATAGGCATAAATTGAAAGTTTAAAAATTTGAAGTAAAAATATGAAAAAACAATGGAAATAAAGGTAAATATATTAATTAGGCAACTTTCTAAATTGATGTGCTGTCAAATGGAGCAATACCATATATTTCGGCTCAAAAATGAAAGGGTTTCTCTCTTAGATTTCGAGCTTATTTCACTAAAATTACCATTTTATTATGATTAATTTTCACATTTCTTACAAGATAAAAATTTCACTTTTTTTTTGCGATTCATCACTCTCGTATGGGCGTGTTAGGACTTATAACCGAGATACCTTATACAAACATAAGTAGTGATATTTTAAGTTAATTTGAACAAGAAACAACACTTTTAGGGTCGCCTTAAAACATCTGGCAACCCAGCAAATGTAACAGCGATGTGAGCAATTAGCTGAAATGTTCTCAGTTCACAGTTATATTTATACATGAACTCTATTGAAAAATGATTGGATTGAACATTTTCATATAACCCGGTGGTGCTGCAGGTTATTTAATGTTCGACCTTGTCTTGTCTTGCCTTTGTATTCAAAAATCATTCACAAGCATAACCGACAAATCTTTAGTGAATCTATAGGTTTCGTCTCATTAACATGCACTGAATAATTAATATTAAAAGTAAAATTAATAGGTATTAAGCTTTAAAGTGAACAGAATATTTTCGATGTGGGAATGGGTGCTATTTTAATTGTAATAGCTTTCATCATTCATGTTTTTAATTTGTGTTGCTTCTGAATAACTCATCCAACAACACTATCCAGTACGTGAAAAGAAAAATACAGTAAACGGTAAACTTTATAGGCAATGTATTGTCTCATCAAGTATTATTCTCATCAAGTATAATATTATTCATTAAATTCTGTTACACTTAACGTCAATATCCTTCGAGGCGAACCATCGCAATAAAGATCAACTGGCAAATGTTTTGCGAGGAACAATTTCCCGTTTAAAGAAGGTTTTCAAAGTTCTGAATTTCACTTCTTATTAAATAAATTTGTTTGAGTTGCTGAGAAATTCCAACTAGAAGGATCCTTATATAGCTTGACTACTTAATCCTTCGCGCTCGTATGCCGAGCGTGGCTCGATCTTGCATTTCTAACATCAACGACTATGTAGAGTCAGGCTCGACGATATAAGAAGTAATTTTTTAAATTATTTATAATCATTAAAGCTTTTTCTTTCTTTCATATAATAATTATATTTGTTAGAGTTTATCATATTCCGTCTTTCTAGGAATTCTTTTATTTTTGCATAACTTAAGTTGACATTTTTCAAGACTTTTTTGCAAATTAATTAAAGAGTTGGTAATAGCTAAACAGAAAAAAAAAGAATTAGGAGCACAAAGAGTTAATTAGGAAGCATTCAGTGTTTCCATTAACAATTTCTCAAGTTATGTACAAAAATCTTTACATCATTTTTCTCGAGAATTTTGGAGTTTTTTCTTACCTCTACTTAATTCAATGCTATAGCTAGTCGGTTCATTATCCCAAAAATGATAAAACATATAACGCATTAAAGCAAACATATGACGACTTTGAATCACATTTAAGGCTGCATACGAAGAAGAAAAGCCTTTTTTGATTTTCTTTAAGTAGTTTAAACACTTAACAAAAAAGACTTAAACATGTTGAATAAGCAATGTAAACAAAAATTGCTTTCAAATAAACTATGTTTGATTGTAAAACACACACAAAGCATGGAAATCCGACACTTAAGGTCATTTGCAAGGCTTCGATTTAAGACCACGACCATTAAATAAAGAAAAATATTTAAAAGAAGAAAAAGATCAACAATTCTTCTTGTTTTCAAACACTACATTATTTAAATTTTTATTTTATTTTTAGTAAATACGCAGGAAGGCTTTCAAAATGTACTTCCTTTTCCTAACCTTCGTTTAATACTGAATTCGAATATTAGTCCATACAAACGATTTTAACAAAAATCTAAAGGATATAAAACAATTTAAATCCTGACAAGAAGAGACATAGGTATTCAATATTCCTTTTATTGATTATTATTAATACAAACGAGACGAAAGGAGACAGAGACAGCTATAATTAGACTAAATCTTAACAGCAACACTCTACAAAAATCGAATGATAGCCAAATCTGTTGTTTTTCCTCTCGTTCATGTAGCACGCACCTGTCATTTTATTATTGTGATCATAAACGAGTAGAAGGCAAAAGGTAAGATTAACAACAAAACATGAACAAACAAAAAAAAAAAAAAGAAAAAAAGCAGGTGAAGAATAATCAAACAACTGTTAGGCCTTTCATTTAAGGGCAGGTAAAATTTTTGAGACAATTCTGTAAGTACTGGTTTCAACTATTTTTTATATACTAGAGCTTGTTCCTTGACTTCTATAAATTAGTATCATAATTTTAAACTTTTATTTATATAAGAGTCTAATTGAAAAGTACCTAGAACGAAATTAACAGGAATGATTTTAAGGTGCAAAAAATTCTTTCGTTATGGTTTTAATAATTTTTTTCTCATTTACTTAATTTGTCAATCACTGCTAAAAAACTTTTTATTTAATGATATGCGCTCATGTACATTTATTTAGTGGTTTATCTAAAACTTTTTTACTGAACCCCTAAAAAAATTTTTGAAGAATAAAACCAATACAAACTCTATTCGTTAACATTTGAAACCATTGTGAACAAAAGTACTTTCTTTTTTCATTATAACGGTTTTTTCTTGAATTCCAGCAAAAATCGACATCTATTTCGCATAATATTAGATTCATGCGTTAGGGATTACAAAGCTAGTTTTCTACTCATTGCCTTTTAGGGGTTATTCATTGATTAATGGACTGTTCCTCCTTCAAAATTCAAGATAAGCAAGTCAAAATAAGGAATTCAGTTTCCATATGAGTTGCAGCCCAGAGACGTTGTACGCCGATTTTGTATCAGTGAAATGCTGCTCGTCAGGCATAATAAGACAGGTTTTTTGGCTACGTGAAGTCACGGGTGACGAAAAACGGATCCACAACGGATCCAAAGGGGAGAAAATCGCATGGACTATCCCCGGCTATGCTTTAACATCGACAGCCAAACTGAATATTCATTTGATGCCGGATATTATGTGTTGCTTAAATTGAGCGAAACCATTACTAGAGCTCTTTACTAAACACAAAACAAATGTATTGAGCTAAGAAAAACGTGCCCTATTCTCCTCTACGTTAATGCTCAATCAAAACCTGTATGGAAAGATTTGGCTGGAAAGTTCTATCCCACTCGTCGTCGTATTCCCCTTCCGATTATCACTTGCTCCGGTCATTGTAAACAGTGTTTTACATTATAAAAAGATACCAAAAATTGGGTCGATTCGTGGATAACCTGAAAAGATGCAGAGTTTTTACGACGTGGCATCCGAAAAAAGCGAAAACTAGTGGGTAGTAATGGACCATATTGTGAATTAAACGATAATTAAATTAAACAATTAATTTCTAAATTTTTTGATAAAAAACCGCGGAAAGTTATTTATAATTCTAATAAATACGACATTTTTCAAAACAGTACCATCTAGTACTGCAACAGTGTTGATATCTCTCCGGATTCCTCATTCAATTTCTATTAAGAAAAGCAAGGTTCGGTATAAACGGCTTTATCAGACGTTCGAAATTTATGATAATTGGAGATATTTGATCAAACATCAATCAGAATCTCTATTGAAATCAATAGAAATGAAATTACTTTTGTCTAAGACAATAATTTATCGTAGATGCTGCATAGTTTAACAGATAAGAAGTGTAACTATTAAGCCGACATACCTGAATGCAATTTTTATAACTGTAAATCATACTTTAATTAAGATGAGTGTCCGGGCGCAGCTTTATGCTTTATGCTCTATCCATAAAGGGTGACAAAACTCAATCACCGGGCTACGGTTATACCCTGTCCTTCTCTCACCTTACATTTGAGGTTCGGAAAATCTTTATTTTTTTAACAAATTGCATGATGACCATAAATTGCATAGAAAGACTCGCACTTGTAATTAATATTTTAAGCGGTAATAGTATTTTAACTACAGTAATCAATCACTCGCAACATTTGCTTGTTTGTTGCCGTCTGTTTTCTACATATTTGGAAAATCAAATTAGCTGATGAAAGGATTAATATTATGTTGATCTAGAGGTCATTTGAATTATTTGAACACTTTTTTTACATAGAAAACTACAACTCGGCTTGTACATATCACAGTGCCATGCACTTCGATAGAAATGTGAAGGATGGATGTACAGCTTTACAGCTCAGGTTTCGTATTTTAGAACGAACCTTGTACTTATTTATGGCATTTTCTTAAAAGTCAATCTACTGCCACAAACACTTTCGTCGAACAGCTAAATCGAAAGAAATTGAACCCTTCTGGATTTTGTTGCTTTTCTCTTGCCTTTCTTTTTAGCTTTTTTTCTTTTCCTTATTTCTCCTCTCTGTAAACATAACATAAATGAAATCAATCCATTTGTTTAGTAATTGTTCAATGAAATCGAGAATTATTTCATTGATACATACTAATCAACGATTTTGAGAAAGCAATCAATATTTTTATTATTTCATTACAAGTTTCGTTTGCTTTTAAACCGAATTTTACAAAGAATTTCATCACTGAACGATCTTCAATATTTTCCGTTTTAAAAAATAACACTGATTGCTCTTGCTTGTTGATTACTTCAAGCTGCCGGTTATGTATGAATGAATTGATAGATAGACACTTACTTGCTCTTAAATAAATTTTATCGATGATTTGTGAAAAATAGCTCTGCGAATTTTTCAATTGTAACACTACTACGCGGAAGCAGAAGGAGGAAAGTCTTAAGCTTTAAAGAGCAAGATTCAAAGAGAGCATAATAAAAACTATATTTACATAAAAAGAAAAAGATAAAGATAAAAATTTATAAAAGATTTGAAAAGAAAGGCTGCTGTGCTTCATTTCATTGAAATTTCTATCAATATTTAGGTAGAACAACATTTTTTTCTTTTTTCAAATTAAAGAATCACATTACGAAGCAATTTATCTGAAGAAAGATTTTAGGAGAATAAATCTGCATTCAAAGTCATAATAGGTTAACTCAAAACATAATATATTTATAAAATCAAAGTATATTAAAATGAACTCAAATCAAACGGTAACCATGAATGTCTTCATTCTCTCCCTTAGTTTGAATGCATCCTCTATCTTAACTCTGAACTAGTATATGCCAGTAACACAAATTTGAAATTGAAATTTGAAGTTTCCTAGACATACGCGATTTTTCTATCACTCGAGCCAATATACTTTTGGAATATTTTGACTGGCAGATTTGATTCGAAAAAATTATCCGTTTAACATTTCGACAAAAGGCGAACAAAGAAAATATGCCCAGTTGACGAAGAAATTGGAGCCATTAGAATCAAGAACGATAAGACAAAATTGACATACCTGCACTTTCTGAACTTTAATTATACGTTTTCTTTATATACAAACTTAAGAGTTACAAATGCAGTAATTTTCTCAGATCTCCTTATGCAAGCTGTTTTTTTCTTCCTTCGTCAGGTCTTTACCTATTGAGCATTCACTGCGATCGCAAGCCAAAATCACAATTAGTATCTGATTTACTGCATTAGGAATTGAACCTGATTATGTTGACTTGATAACCACGTTTTTTATCTACTGGACTATGCGATAGCGTAAGTTAGGATAGACTGGCCTAGTATAGACCGATTAGAAAACATTTATTTATTAGGCACTGAAATGGTAAATAATAAATACGAGCGATACTCTTAATTTCACCGCCTTCGACTAAATTTACACTTACACTTTGCCGGCTGGCAAAAAACGTACTATCAAACGATGCTCAGTTTAGTTGGTCTGGTCTTGTTCACAAACAAAGGCGGTCGATTAAAAGTTGCAAAAGCGTCACGTTTTATTTCAACGCTTGGTTTGTTTCACTCCGTAACTAGTGATGAATGGTGTTAATAGTTTTAGAGGTAGACTTATTTTAACCTAACTCAGTGAGCTTATCAACGTTTAAAAGCTTTAACACAATGTCCGACGTCTTATCTCTTTAAGAGAATAAAACGAAATATTCTTGTGATTAGAAAATTATCGTTATTAGATGAAAATTTTATTATTGCCAAAATTTATGGTACGCTATGGCATATATATACAATATTGTCTCCGCCGTTTTTATTCGACATTCGAGGATTTATTATAAAACACTCGTTATATATTTACTATTCAAAATATTGTCTAAAGCTCACCACATACAGTTCTCCCAGTTTTATATAAAATATGAAATTCGTAAGAGAAACATTACTGACACTATGGAACTATGGAACAAAAGACGTACATTTTAGGTATCGTTATAAGGAATGTAAAATGGAATTTTCAATCGAGAATAATTTTAGAATGCGCACACAATTCGTCTTATGTTCCGATATAATTTTGTTGACAATGTCTAAACTTATTGTATCACATCTATATCTGTTTATATCTACTATCATATACCGCTAGAGCTGACCTATTGTATTAGAAAATGGCGGAGACAAAATTGTGCATCTATTATATATATTTGTAGATTTCGAAAAATTAGCAAATTTAGCAGTTATGTAAAGAGTACTATATTAAAGTATTTCTTCTTTTTGTCCATCATTTTGATATAATTTACCTACAGCCTTACATTTTACAATCGTACCATTCATTTCTCTATTCAGACAAACGCTGTGTTTGTTTAAGTGCATTTACGGCATTTATGAAAGACTACATGAGAAATACATTTTTTCAAATAAAAAAATTTATTTGTTTTTCTCTATGCATGTATGTGTATGTTCGTTACACATAGCAGACAAACAAAACCGAAGAATAACTAGTGAAAGAAAAAAAATGGTGTCACATTTTATCATCTGTTTTGTATGTTGAAAAGAAGATTATGAAAAACACAACACAACAATGCAACAACAACATGCATTAAATAGAGAAAAAAAAGAAAAAATTAAAAATAAATAAGAAAAAACTTCAATGTAATTTTAGATTGCTTATAAATTTTATCTAGAACAGATGTACTAGATTTTTTTCAATTTGGTTAGAAAATGTTTTTAGTGTTTTTGTTTTTCTCTCTTAAGAGTATTTTTCTTTATTTAACATAAGGAGTTAACTAAGTTATCATTTAAGTCGTGCCTTAACTGAACCCGTTTATTCGTTATGATTAAAATTATTTAAGGGATTTTTTCGAACTGATTAATAAATTACTCATAGATAAGAATTGAATTAACTGTAACATTGAACTGTCTCGTTAAACAATTAATTTGAATTGAAGTAATGAAATAACTAAGAACAATTGAATTGAAGTAAATGAGCTAATTAAACAATTAAACATAGCTATGAAGGTAAGGAAAGGAAATTCATATTTTCACAAGCTAATGAAGTTTTATGGAGTTTATGTAGTTAAAAAAATTAACATTTGATAATTACTTCAAAGAAGAGTTCATCAGCATTAAGCAATTTGAGTTCTATTTATTAGGTGCAGGTCTACATACAATATTGGGTGATGTTTGTTTAAGCTGTTTACGGAAAATGAAAAGTAGATTTACAAGCAAAAGGACCGATTATTGGAAACTTAATAAAACCTAACAATTCTTGTAAAATCAGATGATTTGGAAAAAAAAATTTGTGCTACTTTGCCTTTGTTTCATCTGGAAAGAAGTACAAGAGATTATGAATTGTTAAAAGCATCACAATTTGTCATAACGAATATTGCTTGCGGTCACAGTTCAATAAGTTAAGAGAGAAAAATTTCAACAACAAAAAATGCATCAAAATTAATTCACTCTTATATACTATTGTACATCACATTTAACTGCTGGTATTACTTGAAAATTAAGTCAATTATTTAATGCATTTACCACCTACAAAATAAATTTTCTTAACATTGAATCTATTTTATTGATGAACTGAGGTAATGTAAATTAGTACTTCAATTAAGCATTTAATTAAACTAAGCACTTAATTAAACTAAGTAAAATTAGTGCAATTGAAAAAAGAATACAATTATATTAATTTTTATACTAATTAAGGCATAGTAATAAAAGAAAGTCTTTATTAATTAAAGTGAAGAAGTTAATTAATTCACATATATCCCGTGCTTGATTTATTTTAATGACCAAAGCAATGGTACTTTAAATTATTAATCACAATTAAAGAAAATATTTTATAATATGGATAGCAGTAGCAAACTTTATTGAAACAAACGAGATGAATTAATTAATTTTATTAATTTTATTTCTTTTAATTGCAGTTAATAAGTTCATTTAATTAAAATTGAAACAAATTAAGAAAATTGTTTAATTAAAGATATTTGTATTTAATGAATTAAATATATTGTAATTTTAATTCAATTCATTGCATTTATGTCATTAAATTAAATTAATTAAATTGGGACAAAAAATTCCTTTAAAAACTTCAATTACTTAAAATTATTAATTAATTGATTCGATATTTATATATTTATATTAAATAGTATTGAAATAATTAAATTTATTGATATAAATATTTAATTTTATTTAATGAAGTAAAAATTTTAAACATTCATTTTTATTGAAAATAAAATTCAATTATGTGAATTTACCAAATTTATCCCAACTAATTGAAATGAGTAAACGAAACTGCAATAATTAATTTCATTAACCAATTCACTAACGTAGCTAAATAGTTAAATGTATTTTCTAAAATTAAATAAGTTAAAAATTTTTACAAAATTTATTTTAATCATTGATCATTTGTATAATTGATTGATATCAATTTTTTGTTATTTGTCAAAATTAACTGATATTATGTAAGATTTTTGGAAATTTAGTAGAACTTAGTAGAGTTGAATTAACCGCCTGGACTTTAGTAGACTGTTAATGATGATATCTATGATTAATTGGTTAATTTTCGCTTTTCGACAAAGTTTTTTACTTTCATTTTTCTACAATCAACACAAAACATTTTGGCTTCTTTCAATAGCTTGGCCAACATTTAAGTATTAGACTGTTGTCAGTAAGTATCCTTTCAATTGTGTGCTTTAAGTTAACCTCTTTTCTTAGTATGGTCACAATTTAGTGAATAAATAGGATATAATAAAATCACATTACGGATTCAAATAATTTAAGAAAATTATACCGAAATTATAAGATATAATTGAATGATTATTAGAAGAAAAAAACTCTGTAGGTTACATTACACGAATAAAATTTTAGTTTAGATCTAATCTCAGATATATTAACTAAAGATTTAAGAAAATTTTACATGTTTTCCTCCAGCTTGTATTAATTTGGGGAAAAACAAAAACTTGCACACATTGTAATGGTTGACGACTGCCGTAAGCTATTGTAAGTAAAAATAAGGTTTCAGAATCAACAACTAAAGCAAGGCTAAAGAATTTTACTTCAATTCATAATAATAATAATAAAAAGCAATGAAAATAATATTATCAATAAAAAAGCAGAAGTCCACAATGAGCAGCATACAAAAAAAAAAGTTAAATGAAAAAGGTTTAAATACAAAATTATGTGAGCGCGATATGCACACAGCACACATGCTTGCTTGCCTGCCTATGCTGGATTTATCAGTACTTTAAGGTTTCACTTATACATCGATTGAAGATAACATTGAATATCTAGCGCTCTCGCTCTTCTTCACTCTTTGGTCTTTGTTCAACAAGCTCTAAAGGGCGACGTCTTACTTTGCTTGATATTAATGAGCGCAGAAAAGGTAAAGTAAAAGGTAAAGCCGCCACCACCACCATTACCACAACAACCGTTGTTGTCTGCATTTTAAAATATGTTTTCTTTTTATGTCTGAACATGTTCTTATTTTTTTTTTTTTTTCGTTTTTTTTCTTTGGCTGATACTAGGGGTCGAATTAAAGCAGCGTTTGCATGGTACGTGTTATGTATAAGAATTAAAATATACGGGTGTCCGATGAGTAGATGTGTTTGCATTTCAAGACGAAACGAAATGAAGTACTTTTCTTTCACTCCGTCTTTCTTTAGGGACAACTTTAGTTGCTAAAAATAATTTTTTTTGCGAATGTAAGACAATGAAATTAAGACCAAATTGCAAAAAAAAAAAAAAAAATGGAAGAATCAACCAACAAAAATGCATGGGCTCGCAAAATCTATGAAAAAAAAATCCATAAAGGCGCAAGTTATACTTAAAACTGGAGAGTGAACAAAAGGAATAAAAACGATAAGAATGCGTAGTTTTCACATTCATTTATATTAAACGAAAAGGTAACAAGTAAACTACTAAATGCTGCGATTCAAATAATAAATAAAAATTTCTATTCTTTTTTTTTTTTTATTTATATCTTAACACCTTCCGTGACTTTGTACCTTATTTCAGATGTGGACGTCTAAGTAACTCGTTAACGCAACCATTCACTGTAACGCAACTTAACGCAAGGCATTGTCATTTTGACCTACAGCTTTGTGGCTAAATATAATGATCGTCAAATTATGGTTTCATAAGATCAAATCAAATAGAACAAATAAAAAAAAAATTATATTAAGAATGAGAATCTAATCGAATTTCATATAGCCCTCGTTACCTTCTTGTGAAATCGGAGATGTCTTTATGACTGCTACTATCTTGCATCTATGCGTATAGCTGTACAAAAAGTCTATAGAACATTTTAATAGAAAGATATCTTACAACGCTTGATTGATCAATATTGAGGTTAAATTTGATATATTCACTAGATGTCGCAAATATTTCAGGTGTTAGATAGGCCTCGCCATGTCAGAAAGAAAGGCATGCCATACACATGCCTTTATTCTGGAATTGCAGCTTTGTAAGACATGTCAATCCTGGTGTCTTACCCCATGGGGTCGTGAGTGGCGCTTTCCCAGCCCATGTCTCAACGGGCACCGTGGAATTGAGACTTTACGGCAGAGAACCACGTAAAACCCTTTGACACATTTCTCTTAGTTTTTACAAATATGAAACGAACTTAAATGATTTTTCGACGCGATATGTGGATTATATTTTATTATTAAAAAATTTACAGTTCCACTTCAGCCTTCCAAAAAAGGTTTTGCAAGATCCCGATCAAATAGAAAGTAAAAAGTTTTTTTTGAATTTTCTGCGAATTGTGTGTGAATTTTTAGAATTAACGTAATGAGAATGAAAGGAAAAATTTTTAATATAAATTAACGTTTATAGGGAAAATCTACACATGATAGACATGATTTAAATAATTCCCCTTATTCACGCCGATCACTTTAGGTGGGTTTCAATACATTTGGCGAACCTCATATACCTCATATTGAGTGGATATTAAAAACTATTTTGGAAAACTGTGTGTATCAATAAGTTCAGAATAATTTTCAAATTCGATTTAAACTTGTCCGTCCCTTTGGCTGTATATTTTTCTGCTGAATGTGCAGGCAGATAATGTTCGTGAAAGGTTGATTAAATTTGATACTTCGAAATATCTTGGCGCGAGGACTTTTACTTTACTGAAAATATATTTACGATCACTGCTCATTTAATTCAAAAAGGAGTGTTATAGGAATCAAAATTGGTATTTTCAACATTTTTCGACAAAAATGGCTGAAGGATAATAACTTGGCATGAATGTGGAAAATTTGAATAAGATGGAAGCGTTCTTTGAAATGTCATAAACAGTAGGCCTTTATTTGGCAAATAGATTTAATTTTTTTTTTTACTATTTTATATTATATATTATTTTATATATTATTTTA
>KK351114.1:55278-81333 GCA_000671755.1 Glossina brevipalpis
TTTTTTAAATATATGTGGTGGGTATAAAAAAGTTGGTATAGCCGAATATAATTTTCTTACTTGTTTTCGCTATAACAGTTATAATTGCGGAAGCACCATGCCTGCTTTCATATTGAATCTATTGCCGTCAACTAAAGACACACATATATATTACATTAAGTTTCAATTTTAATTCCAATTTTTATAAGATTCATAAATGTTCAACAATGAACACGGATACATAGACGCACATGGTAAATCTATAATTCATGAATTTTCTTATAATTATAATTATCTAAGCTCTGAGCTCTGGCATAAAATACTTTTTTCTTTTGACGATTAATAAATTTTATACGCTTCGAAATGAATCTTTAGTATCTAGTAGTTGTAAGAGAGTGAGAACAGACGACATATTTTAGTTGCGATAAAAATTCTCTTCAATTTTAAATTTTTATCCGGTATGGTTTGAAAGTTGTCGTTGAAAAAATCTACAATATTCGATTTTAGGATTTTTCTTTTTTAGAAAGAAATGGCATACATTTTAAGTGATATTTGTCAAAAACTGAAACTTCAGTTCAACCGATTGAGAATTGAAAGCAATTAGAAATAGTTTTAAAGTTTAAAACAAAAACGCGATTACAATTTTAATTTCATTTTAATTTTATATCATAAAATGCTTCTTTGTATCATTTTTGAGTATTTAATGCATCAATAAAGACGATAAAGAAAAAATGAAAGAGAAATTCTATCCTTTCAATTACCTCGTAAGAGAATGTCTTTGGATTTCAGTTCTAATCGGATCATATTTGTATTCAATAACTTTTTAAATTCTGTAACTCTGATAATATCAAGCAAAACAGGAAAAGGTGGGGGAATTGATTGGTCTAGAATTATGTCCTCGTTTCTTTTTTTTTTTTTCATAATATTTATCTTACATAAGTAAGATTACAACCTTTACAAACAGCATCTAAAGTTTAATAAAAATAAAAACATACAGATTTATTTAATATAGAAATTAATAAAATTTGAATATAAAAATTGTTTCTCTTACACATCCATCAAACAACGATTATGATGTTTTTTTTTTTTGCTTTTACCATGTTAAAAAAATGCACACGCCTAGCTAACTAAATACTTTAATAATGTGGGCAACGTACTATAGATTCTAGGAATTTGTCTTCGAGGGGGCTCCGAAGCGGAACGATTTAAAATTACTATTCAGTTCCACAGTGCTCAATGACGCATACGAAATGACAAATGATGCTTTCACTCAGCGGAACAGTCTCCACTGATTTGGGGGTCTCAACACTTTTGAAGTCCCAATTTGAAAAAGTAAGCGTGGGCCACTTACTTCCTTTTGGACAACACCCACCATCGCATTATTTAATGTCATCACTATTTTGGGCTAATTACAGTCATTGGGAAACCTCCCACAAAGGTCGGTTCTCTGCAGTTAGGAGACATTCTTCATACAGATCGTACGTGAAAGAAAATTTGTAATGTCTTTTGCACTCGAGACGGCTCTGAAACGGAACCATTTAAAATTTGTCTTCAAACTCAAGAGCTGTGGAGATAATCAACTAATTTCCAGTTGATTATATAAGGATATAGACAAATCGTAGTGGTTCCAATAGAAAAATTCAGAACGAAATATAATAATTTTCTCATTAATTTTGCTATACTCAGAAATGTGCAGCGGAAAACTTAAGAATTATTGCGTCTATGAACAAATGTTTAGACATTTTGAAGACAGAATATTTCGGTAACAGAAGTAATTGGACGAATAGAGTGGAGTGGAGAGTAACTTAGCAAATGAAACCCTTTATAACGAAAATTCGTAAATCAGACGCACCCTTTTACTTATGAGATTCTCTTCGTATGGGGCAAACTGTCTGTGTAATAACAGTTCATTATGGTATTATTGTTTGCTTATCTGATGAAAGATATGTTTCTTTCGGATTTATTAAAACGGCCTGTGTGTGTTTCAGGGCTATGGTAAAATGCATTTAAACAATTTTTGTTTTTTTCTTTTTCTTGTAAAATCTATTTTCTTCACCTTCAAAGCGTACTTTTTTTAAGCAAAAAAAAAAAGAATAAATAAATAAATAAATACACAGAAGAGCATAAGGTACCAAAAACCAAAGCCAAAAACATAATATCGCCCTTTCTTTTTTAAGTTTTTTTTTTTTTTTATTTAAAAATAGAAGAAACGAAATTCATTCTTTTCTTTTATTTTTACACTGAATATAGATGAAATATATTAGTCATTAAGATAATTGTTATTGATGTTATAGTGTTTGTTTTGTTATTCTTTGATTATTCACGCTGTGACACACATAACTGACGGCTACCAAAGATAATATCGGTTGGTTTGTTGGGTGGTTCGTTCGTTGTTTGGTTGGTTTACTTGGCTCGTATCACAAAAATAAACCCGATATAGAATATATAATGCATCGGTCAATAATTCTCGGGAGTAAAAAAGAAAAACGATTTTGTATTCAATCGCGTAACAATCAGTCCGTTTGCCTTTTTTAAAGAATGATTTGTCAAAACCTTTAGAATACGCTTCCATTTCTACCATGATTTAATCTTTCTGAACCAAATATTGTTTTTCTGAAGCAAAGGCTTGAAATTTGCAAACAGATTATAGTCGCTAGAGGGCCAGGTTTGAACAATACGGCCAGTCAAGCTTCAATTCACACAACGTTGCAGTGTAGCTATCGGTTTGTTCCACCGCTGTGCGTCAATGTTGTATCTATTTGCCAAACAGTTTTCTTTTGCCTAAATTTTCATAATGAATGCAGTGCTTCTTGCTTCGTTTCTTTGGTATAACCGATTATCTCTTGTAAATCCACTTTTCAGTTATTGAGAATAATTATCAGCTTTTTTTTCATGTTTTCGACTTTAGTCACTTCTTTTAGAACCCTAAGCTTTTTTTTTTAAGTTCATACACAAAACCCGAGATTATTAAGTCGACATAGCGGGATTCAATTCCCATGATAGTAAACCATATTTTAATTATAATTAGATTGACGAGCTCGTTTAAAATCAGCAAAGGATCGATAAATTGGTCTCTTTTTTTTTCGATGAAGAAGAATTGCCAACTCTGGTTTTGAAGAAAACCCAATGTTTAATAAATATCCGAAGGTCGAACTTTTGTTTTGTTTTGAAAATTGCAAAAGTAACCTCATTAAGATCACTGTACTTCGTAAAAAAACCACATCGAAAAGATATGACAATTCTACAGGCTGGCATTTGAGAGGCATATTTTCTTTTTTTTTTTTAGAAATGACATCTATATGTTCGTTCCGGAAATTATTGATCAACGTTTCATAAAACAAATAATAAGTAATGACAATAGTTACAGACAGCGATAATAGTTACAAAAAAAAAAAGGAAAAAAATTATGTATAGAAATGCTACAGACATGGATAATAACTAAAAAGCATCAAACAAACAAAAATACAATCGTTTCATTTATCAAATCACATGTACGCATATATGAAATAAAATCAAGCATTATAGTACAGTGTAAGTGACGCATAATACTGCACCGCATTAGCGATGTCTATGGTACTAGGGAAATAAGATAGGTTTGCAAATAAATAAGAAAAAGAAAGAATCATAGACCGTTTAGATTTCATTACCTCAGAAAATAAAGCAAGTTTTCAATAGACACAATTGCTAAGCTTGTCCTTGTTTATATCTCATCAAGATTAATTGAAAAAATTGATAGGAGAAGCTTACAAACAAACGATTAAGATTGAGATGAAAAGCGTTGGCAACTTTTGAAACTGATTAGCTGTACGCTTTCTGATCGATTTGGAAAGTTCAGAGAAAGTTGTCAAATAAATTTTCGATAAGCAATTGCCCAAAAGCTATTTGCTATGGATTGTCCAATATAATTGGAGGAAGGACCAATTTTATCCGAAATTCGTGTTGTAGGAAACAAAAAATTACTGGACATTTTCGAAATGTTTTTTTTATTAGCTTAATAAATATTTTAAACTTTCTAGAACATGGGGAAAAATTACGTGATTCAAAAGAAATATTTTCCTTGAAATTTATGACTTTTCTCTAAAGCACCCTAGAAAGGTTGATTGGTTGCAATGAATCCTTCCTGAAAAGTTGCGACCCAACATCTCTTAATTTCTCTAATACATTAGTAAAAAGTTTCTTGTGTTTGCAGATTCCTTGGTTTGGCCACAGTGGCCTTCAAAATATTGCTCTTATTTTGCCCTATATAGAGCAATTTTCAAAGTCCAATAAAAAAGTTTTTCGAAAGCAACTTCATATAAACTATATCTCGTTGGAAACGGTATTCATCAAGGAATCACACAAAACAAATTTTGTGTTTGCACATCCCTTGGACAATTAAACTTCGGCTTTTTGTATATCATATTTGACATAGCAGAAAAAATTTTTTAAATCAACTTTTATTCAATTAACAAAAATTTATGTTTTTTTATCATATTCACTCAAAAAAGTTTCAAAATAGTGTTATTTTAACTATATTTGGTTTGTGACTTTGCTAGTTATATTTAAATATAACTTCACACCCTTCGTTCAAGGTTTGACCAAAGTCACTGATAAAATACAATTTATATATATATATGTATATATATTTGACATATTGGACTTGAGTCATTTTCATAATCATCTGTGTATTGTGCCTCTTGGTTTATTGTAATTTTTTATTATTTTTTATATTCTATTTTTGGAGGTTTATTTTGAAATACTTTTTTCAATTTGTGGTCTATGGTATGTATATAAATAATAAATAAAATAATAGATAAATGTTTTTTTATATTTATTATATATATTTACTATTTTATTTATTATTTATTATGCATTACATAATTAATTCTCTTTAGTTATAAATGTTAACTTAAAATTATTTAAATTATGTGATTATTTAGTAACCAAGAGTTTACAACATATCCGAAGTCTTAAATCTGAATTATTATTATAATTATTTGGGTAACATCTTCAACAAATAATAAATAGTTATGGATTGAAAATTGTTGAAAATGGTGTCAATTTTTATAGCTTATAGCCTTAGAAATTAATTGAACATTATTACGGTGATTTATATGAACCAAATAATTAGCTTTTAATATATCATAGTTTTGATTCATTTTTTTATCATAATACATAACAGCCTTAAGCTATTTCATCTTTTTATATATTTTTTGTCATTTTATTTAGATTAAACAAATAATTTTTTTAATTTTAAAATTTGATTTATTCGATTTTTATATTGAACCGTAGGCATATAAACTTGTATTATTTGCTTTTTAATTTGTTTTATTTTTGCTAATTTTTCTATAATCTCTTTTTTTCAATTTGAAACCTAAGTTACTGTATTAGTTCTTTTAAGTAGTAAAGTTGTCGCTTTTACAGAGGTGGCGACAGCTTTACATGGGGAATCCGTATTCTCATAAAAGAAATTTTTCCTTTTACACTTTTTGGTTAGAGATGTTTTAAGATTGTGGATACTTTTGAATTCTTTAAATGTTTGCTATTATTATTCAAATGCGACAAGCAAACTCACTTCTCTTCTGTATGAAAAAAATAAGAGGATTGAAAAGTCTTCATATACTGGATCTTTCGTTTAGAAATTAATTTATGTTTGTTCCTCAAATTATTTTAATTAATTTTTTTAATTTATATAGTTTCTTTTTATATACATACATATTATATATATAAAAATCATACCTGTATTGTTTCCATTTAGGAGGCAATAACTTTTGTTATTTTCCTTATATTTCTCTAACGTTTATTTATTATTTTTTTGGATAGATTCTAAATTAATGTTACGTTATATATATGCAGGAAAAAAGAAATTAAGGACAATTTTTTTTTTAAATTGTACTTAAGACATTTTCATAATCATTGGTATTTATTTACTTTATTTACTTCTTCAAGCTATTGTTATTAGCTAAGTTTTCATAATTACATTATATATGTAGTGTAGAATAATATTTTTCATAATCTTTAACGTGAAAGAAAGTCCTAATTTTCCCTTTATATCTATATGTTTGTTTTTAAACTACTTTATTTTGCTAAAACTTTCTTATAATAGTTTTTTTTTTTTTAATTAAATAATACTTTTCTCGTATCTATCATTCTGTTATTTTATATTAACTCTGTTTAAATAATTGTTTTCTTAGAAAGTTTTCGAATGAACAAGAATTTTTTTTATTTATTGAACTGTCTTTACTTAGTTTTTATGTTAGCACCTGTTTTCAAAGACCACTTCGTTTATCGTTTTTCTTCTGAAAAACTCTAATCATTAAAAGCGTTTTGATATTAAGAAACCAGTTCTTTTTCATTTATTTATATACATATATAAGTATTTGTATATACACTACGTGAAAGCAAATCTAGGCAAATATGGCTTTGACTAAACACATGAGTCATTGCCATGTTTTCGTTTTTTTTTTTTTGTTGCTTTTTTTTGATGCAAAGTGTCTTGATTTAGATTTATTTGGCTTATTATTTCTTTCTCGACAAACAAAATAGATTAAAGAAAAATATCAAAAATTAATAAGAAAAAAGTAAACAAAAAAAAAATGCACATCCCTGACCTAAACATAAACATAAACAGCTTTATTTAAAACCGGTTTTATGGTTTTAAACATTTTTTTTTTTTTTTTTTAATTACAATGCACTTACAGTGTCTTTAATTCAAGACCACATTTGAATTTGTACGATAAATCACTTGACACTGCTGACGGTAATTTAAAGGTTAAATAACGGGAAAATATTTGAACATCAAAAAAATGAAACAATAAATAAAACAGTGTTTTTGGGACGTTAAACAAATCCGTAAATAAATTGAATTCTTATCTTCCAGCATCCACTTCTGTTTTTATTAATTTAAGAATGCGAAGAAAAATAATTTTTTCTGCTTTATATCAGCGCAATAATGGGAAATAAATGCAAAACATTTGTTTTCAATTGAAATCTAAAGACAACCTACAGTTAAATTAATTTTTCTGCGCGTACTTATACGGCTTGAATTTTTCTACGAAATTTTTTTTTTTTAAAGCTAAAAGCAATAATTTTACAAATTTCGCATTAAGGAAGCTTTAAGTTGCTTATGTGTCAGAATCCTTACAACAGACTAACGAGGAATCGTAGTGTATATAAAGTCATCTAATTTACATCTCGCTGAAGAAGTTAATAAATATTTCCAAAGTCCAATAAAAAATTTTTCCGAAAGCAACTTAATATAAACTATACCTCGTCGGAAAAGGTATTTATCAAGGAATCACGCAAAATAAATTTCGTTTTTTCGCAGTACTTGGTTTGGCCACAATAGATAATTAAACTTCGGCTTTTTGAATGTCATATATGACATAGCAGAAAAACTTTTTTATATCAAATTTTACCCAATTAACAAAAATTGATGTTTTGTTTATCATATTCATTCAAAAAAGTTCCAAAATATTGCCTTTTTAAGTATATTTGATAAAAATCCTTCCAAGACTTTGGTTAGCAGAATTCTGTTAATAGCCTAACAGACCTCTGTTAACAGTTTTGGTTTGTGTCTTTGCTAGTTATATTTAAATATAACTTCACACCCTTACAGAACACCATGCCAGCTGATTAGATGATAGCTATATCTTTCCAAAGTAAACTTTCAATAAGTAAATGCAACGTGCCGAATATCTGGTTATCAAACTTAAGGCTAATTATTGAAAGCGAAAGACCAAGATTCTTGTGAAAAACCTCTATAGGACTTAAATAAAATTAAAGCTCTTGTTTAATAGGGGAACAGATTTTTAAATAGGTGTTCATTCAATAGTCGTGCAAAGGGTTTCTCATCGATCTCAAAGAAAATTCTATAGATAGAAAAAACTGCTATAATTTCATATGGAAAATATGCCAACACATCATAATCATAAGTTGTTCTCTCTTGAGCTATAATTTTTCCCAAAAACTATAAACAAAATAAAAGTGCATACAAGTGCATGTATAGGATACAGTTATATAAATTAAAATATATTCGAAGAATTAGTTAATAAATAACTTTTAGGATTTATTACTAGAAACAAAGTTTCTCCCTGATCCTCTTCTTCGCGGAGCTCAAGGAAAAAGACAAATTATTTTTAAAAAAAATGTATGAAAAATATGACTCACTCTCACATGAAAAGAAAAGAAAAGAATAACAGTAGGGACCACATAGTTTCTAGAGATGAGTAAATATAAATTAATATTAATTGAGTATAATAATCATATTTTTTTTGTTCATTTTAGGTTCACGACGTTTTCATATTATTAAGTTATTAAGGGAGTGAAGAAATGATGATATCTTGAAATGTGACAAGATCAGAAAGATCATTGTAAAAGCGAGTAAAGAGGAAGAAGAAAATTTTAAATTTCAATTAATATAAATTGAGTCCTTTTTTTTTTTTGCATTAATGCAATTTTGTGTTCGTCTAAAGACATTGAAGAGTTTTCAATTGAAGTCATTTATCATATTTTCATAACCACCATAAACCTCATAATATGATGTAGTTGTCTAATATTTATTCTCTTGTAACAACCATTGGTCATACGTACATGCAGTACAATGTAGTCCGGATTGGATTTATTCGTAGTGAAAATTTGGCAGATGNGCCTAACAGACCTCTGTTAACAGTTTTGGTTTGTGTCTTTGCTAGTTATATTTAAATATAACTTCACACCCTTACAGAACACCATGCCAGCTGATTAGATGATAGCTATATCTTTCCAAAGTAAACTTTCAATAAGTAAATGCAACGTGCCGAATATCTGGTTATCAAACTTAAGGCTAATTATTGAAAGCGAAAGACCAAGATTCTTGTGAAAAACCTCTATAGGACTTAAATAAAATTAAAGCTCTTGTTTAATAGGGGAACAGATTTTTAAATAGGTGTTCATTCAATAGTCGTGCAAAGGGTTTCTCATCGATCTCAAAGAAAATTCTATAGATAGAAAAAACTGCTATAATTTCATATGGAAAATATGCCAACACATCATAATCATAAGTTGTTCTCTCTTGAGCTATAATTTTTCCCAAAAACTATAAACAAAATAAAAGTGCATACAAGTGCATGTATAGGATACAGTTATATAAATTAAAATATATTCGAAGAATTAGTTAATAAATAACTTTTAGGATTTATTACTAGAAACAAAGTTTCTCCCTGATCCTCTTCTTCGCGGAGCTCAAGGAAAAAGACAAATTATTTTTAAAAAAAATGTATGAAAAATATGACTCACTCTCACATGAAAAGAAAAGAAAAGAATAACAGTAGGGACCACATAGTTTCTAGAGATGAGTAAATATAAATTAATATTAATTGAGTATAATAATCATATTTTTTTTGTTCATTTTAGGTTCACGACGTTTTCATATTATTAAGTTATTAAGGGAGTGAAGAAATGATGATATCTTGAAATGTGACAAGATCAGAAAGATCATTGTAAAAGCGAGTAAAGAGGAAGAAGAAAATTTTAAATTTCAATTAATATAAATTGAGTCCTTTTTTTTTTTTGCATTAATGCAATTTTGTGTTCGTCTAAAGACATTGAAGAGTTTTCAATTGAAGTCATTTATCATATTTTCATAACCACCATAAACCTCATAATATGATGTAGTTGTCTAATATTTATTCTCTTGTAACAACCATTGGTCATACGTACATGCAGTACAATGTAGTACAGATTGGATTTATTCGTAGTGAAAATTTGGCAGATGACATCCGCAGTTGTCTTCCCGTCCGTCCATATATCAAACGTGTGAATTTTCGGACATCAAGCAGAAACTGAAATTTGTGCAAACATTCTAAGAAAGCATCCACCGAAATTTCTGACAAATACGAAATTTAATTAGATTTTAAAACGCAGGAACAATTTCACGGAATAATATGTATGCTAAGCACGTAGAGATGCCGCAAGAGAAAGCATAGCATGTGTTTTGTTTTTGTAAATTTTTTTAAAATGCTTATGAAAATATTTTGTCTTCGAAATTTTTGTAACTCTTACTAGTCAACGATATCCGATGTCGATCAAGCACATACACACACACACACATCGCCTCATCGCCTTAAGGCAGATATGCGCATTCCGCACTGTGTCGGAAGAAGTCGCGCTAGTGCTAGCAGGCACTCTGCCCGTTGACATTCTTGCTGACGAGATGAGTCGCATCTACGAACGGCGTCGCGGCAACGAGCTTCCTTCACGAGTTATTAGAAGTGAAGAAAGGATGGCCTCGTTGAGGATATGACAGTCGCGATGGGAAAGAACGACGAAAGGACGGTGGACTTTCGTTCTTATCCCAGACGTAAGACCCTGGATAGAAAGCCGCCACAGTGAGTTAAACTATTATCTCACCCAGTTCCTGACCGGCCATGGCTGCTATCGCAAGTATCAGCACAGATTCGGGCACGATAATTCGCCGAACTGCCCGATATGCATTACAGATGAAGATGCGGAGCATGTTATGTGAGATAATGAACATGATGAGAAGCAATGTAGCAGCGCGGAACTCACTAGATGTGTACGCTAGCAATACATTCGTGAAGCTGCAAGACTGGAGAGAGAACGAGCGGAGAGAAGAGGCAGTGGAGTCCAATAAGAGACCCACTAAGGTCCCGCTAAAAGAAGCGCACTAATTGCAACCAGTCTCCCACGTCCAGCTCGCATAGCAAAAAAAAACACACACACACACACACACAGACACAATGACTTTAAATTATTTTGAACATTTATTATTTATTTTGACTTATGCGATGACTAAACAATTTGAACATGCTTTAAGGTATTTTGTGCTCGAAATTTCTTTAATATTAACAAAGGAAGGTTTTTTTCCAAAAAAATTCTTTAGTATTAATTCCACTATTCATTCAACTTTCAATACTCAACTTTTTTTTTGCTCTATTCTAAGGGTTGCCAACTCTGCGTTTACACTCTCAATTTTTTCATATGCTGTGTAGGATTTGTCAGTGTGATGAACGTTCTCGTTACTTCTCAATGTAAAGATTTTTGCATAAGTCTAAAAATGCAATATTCCAATTGAAATGTGGAAAGATTTCTTCATTTAAATCACGCGTGCTTATACCAACAAGTACTTTTTTTCTTAGTATATCCGCAGTAAATAATGAGATAATTTTATACTAACCTAAGCTAAGGCTGGGCTAAGATAAGGCCAAACTGGACTAAGCTAGATTAGGAATAAGCTAGGCGAAGGCTAAGCTAGGCTAAGGCTAAGCTAGGTTGGGAGTAAGCTAAGCTAAGACTAAGGTTAGGACTAAGCTAAGTTGCGGTCAAGGTTGATTAAGGAGAAGCTAAGCTAGGCTAAGGATCAGCTAGGCTTAGACTAAACTAGATTAAGGATAAGCTAGGTTAAAGCTGAACTAAATTAAAGATAATTTAAGCTAAGTCTAAGGTCGGTTAAAAACAATTTAAGTTAAGCTAGGTTAAGGATGACCTAGGCTTAGGCTAAGATAGGTTAAGGATAAGTCAGGCCAAGGCTAAGCTAGGTTAAAACTAATCTAAGCTAACTCCAAGCTTGATTAAGGACAAGCTGAGCTAAAGCTAAGTTAGGTTAAAAAAGTATATTTGGCGTTTTGACTTTTTGCTTTGAAGGGTGTCGAAGCGATTTCTTCGGGGCGCTTTTTTGACTTTCGTGAATAATCTGAAGTCAAATGGAGTTAAGTTAAAGGTGAATAGAATGGTTGCGGGAGGATATGGGTTAAATCTCTAGTAAAAAATCCTCACCTAGCTTATTTGAAAGCTATTTTCATACACATTCACGTGATGTATGTGAATATCGTTGACATTTTCTAGTTTGGCCGCACTAGAGTCACTAATATATCTAATTTTGTTTAGTCGGCAACCGTCACTATAAGGATTTTCAAGCATTTATTGAAAGGATTTCACTGAAGTAGCGGTTTAATTTCATATGTAATTTTAAAGATTGTTCCATGTAGATTCACATGGCGTTTACAAAAGTGTCATAGGTATCTTAATTTGGACGGAGTGGGCTTCCAAATCCAACAACAGCTTGACGCTAATTGCTTTACATATCCATGTTAATGCTTTTACAGAGCTCTGTTAATGTTAATGGTAAATGCCTTTGCTAGTAAAATTCAAATTTATCTTCGCACCCTCAAAATAATTAGCATAATGAATAATTTGTAAGTGTGTAAGTTGTGTAAACTATATAAGCAAAAACGGTAAAATAAAGTACAATCAAAGATAGATAAGTGAGTTCTCGATTTTTCACTCTCAATCAATTTGCGTGCTAGCACATCTCTTACGCAAATTTGAGAATACATGTTGGTAACCAAAAAAAAAAGAGAAAAAGTTTCAAGAATTGAATAATACATAAGAGCAATTAAATTATTACAAATTTTATGGTTTTTTTTTTCAAAAAGTAATAACACATAATTGTATGAAAATTTTAAATATGGAGAGACAATGAGGAACAGAGATAGGGAGAGAGCTAGGGAGAAAGAATAGAAAGACGGGAACTCAGTGAAAAAGAGAGAATATGAATAATATTTTCCAAAGACAATGACTCCATTAGGGACTGTTTTAAAATGCCGTCTGTCGTGACCACTCTTTTTTTTAAATATAATCAATCCGACAAAGTACCTGTACATGGTGTTTGTCAGCAAGAACAGAAAGAGGAAGAGATACGGACTGACTACAGCTTAGTGGGTGTGTGCTTGCCGAACGGTAAGTGTTATGCACTCACTCTAGCTCAAATATGATCAAGTATAATTCACCACAATGAGATCTGGGAACTCGCAAACACCGATTTGGCTGTCGTGACTCTTACTTACTCGGCTTTGCTGTAGCGTTATATGGTGCATTAACAGCAAAGCTTTTATCAAATATTTCTCATCTGTGCTGGTAGATCGAGATCACTTTGAAATGTCAGGTGACTCAGGTGGCCATCTACTGCGTTCGATCAGAGACTGTACGAATCGCTGATACTTCGTATTAAATATATTTATTCCGACAATTCGCGTCAATATAAGTAGAAGAAGGAAAGTTGATGTCAAAGATTTTTCCGTAGATTGAATGCAATCTGAGAATAGTAACTTTAACTGGAAATCATTCGTTTAATCCACAATACAACTACATGTGCGAATGGTAAAAGAACTCGGAAATATTGATCAACTGACCTACTTTTGCTCTGAGCTACTGGAAATATAATGCAATAATCATAATAAAAGCATTAATTATTATACGGTCTGCAGGTCTCAATTCTCGATTGGTAAAAAAAAATACATTTGCAAGTACTTTATGTATATTATATTAACGTTATGTGCGTTATAAATCATTTACAAACAAAGTTGGATTGTATTTTTCGTTAATTTGTCTTTTTTATGTATTCTTATGGGTTTTTGTCGAGTTTTATATAGAACTTGCAGAAATAACTCGACATAAAAGCTATAAAACTGACTTTTATCAGTCACTAGACCAGCATTTCGAATTTAACTTCATTCTAGCAAAAGAAACATTTTTAATAATTTCAAAATAAAAATTTAAAAAGAAATCAAATAATTTTAGTGAAATTTTAAAATTTTTCTTTCTTCCGAGTAGTTGAAATTGTTCTTCTCTTAAATGAAAAATGAAAAAAATTCTGAATAGCTGTTTTTTGTTTACTATTGTTTGTATCCATTAAGCAGAACTATTTTTTTTTTTGTATACATACATTAGAACGAACTACTTTCATTTTTACATCGAACTAAATTTATGTGGAAAGTTGCATATAGAAGTCATTAAAAACATCGCTATTGTGTTTATACATAAGTCCCCTTAGAGATTGTTCAGTAAGTTTCAAAAACAAAATAGAGTTTTTTTTTACAAATCTATTGGGTCATATAAAAAGTCTCTGCGGTTTCTGCCATTACATGGTATTGATGCTTATATATCTGGCAACATTCATTTGATTGTCTCAAACGGACATGTACTTAAAAGGTGACATTTCATCTTACATTTTTTGCCCATATTTTTATTCCTTGATCGTGTAAAAATTTATATTGATTCGAAAATGAGTGAAATATTTGAAAAAATATGTTATGTGATGCTTTTTTACTATACAAAATATAAGAAAAAGGTAAAGAAAAGACATTTCTGAAGTGTACGATGAGAATGCTGTGAGTGAGCAACGACTCAAGAGTGGCTGCTTGATCCCGTCCCTGAATTTTTGATGTCAAAGATGCACCTAACTTTGGTCGGCCGATCGCTGAAAACTTGATAAAAGTTCGCAACTGGTTGAGTAGGACCGGGACGCAAGCTGTCAGGAAATAGCAGAGGCTCTAAACATCAACCCTATGATAGCTTGACATCATTTGAAAAGAGCAGGCTACAAACAGAAGGTCAACAGCGGATAATTAATATATCACCTATTATGTATTGCGAATCATCTTTGATTGGTTTCTTAAAGTAAGAAGTACGTTCGAGCTTTATACTTGTTACATTTGAGTCAAAGTGAATTAAAGCTTTGGCCTAAGTCAAGAGAGCATTTTAAAAATAATAATTTTAGCTAAGAAATTCTACAAAATGTACGAGACTCATGTATATTTATTCCATTTATAATCATCTCCGTAAAATGAAAACTTGATAAACTTGCATATAAACTAGATAATGATTTCGAAGTAGACGGAGGACTCCAAGAAATCAAAACCATTTTCTAATTGTGCGTGAAAGCGATGTTAGTAACTCGGATCTATTAGAAACGGGCTTTTATAAGCAGCTGGACACCGTTACGATCGGTTTGTAACATATTTTTATAACGAATGGGAAAATTTCGACTTATTCTCTATGTGATATCAACAAGATGGCGCAAAAGACCAATCGAATCGTTACGGCACACTTATAACGAAAAATTGTACACCTTTTTTTCTAATTATTTGTAATTTCAAATTCGTTCTAAAACGAATTATAAGGGTGAGAAGATATATTTAAATATAGATAGCAAAGTCACAAACCAAAACTGTTAACAGAGGCCTGTTAAGCGACTACCAGAATCCTATTGTATTTAAATACAACTTCAAATTTATATTTAAATATAACAGGGATCTTCCGAACATCACTCTGTTGTGAGTAGGAATGTGTATTGTGCTAAGTAGAGAAATTTTCAAAGTCCAATAAAAAATTTTTCCGAAATCAACTTTATATGTACTATACTTCATTGGAAAGGGTATTCATCAAGGAATCATGCAAAATAAATTTCGTTTTTTCGCAGTACTTGGTTTGGCCACAGTGGCCTCCCAAATATCCAAATAATGTATGCACCGGATATTTTTTAAGTCATAGGTTGCTTTTTAAAACAGAAGAAAAAAGCGTAGTTTTAGACATCTCTGTTAGAAACTCATTGAGTAAACTTTTATGACACATTATAGTTTAAGAAAAATTTTTTCGCAATTGATTAATGACTTTGATAGAAGGTTTTCACAATTTTAATTTCTTTCTTATTTTAATTGAACATTCTCTCTATAATGAATGTAAGACTTATACTCTTTATGATTCGTGATGTATTTATTATTATCAAATTCTATGTTAATCAAAACGGCGGCTAAAAAAAGTAAAAAACTTTTTAAACTTACAACTAGAAATTTCAAAAAAATTATAGATAAATCGTATAAACCAGAATTCAGAAATGACAAGACAATATGCGTATATTCTTGATCAGCATCAAATTTAGAATTGATTTAAGCATGTCTGTCTGTCCATCTGTCTGTCTGTGTAAAAATGAAGATATCGGCTTCAAATTTGGCAGAAACATTGGAATTTCTTTAATTGCCACGCCCATATATCACAGTTTAGTTTTCCCCCCTTTTTTAAGACAAGGGTGGTTGGTATAAAAGCCTCGGCACAGCCGAAAGAACTTTCTTATTTGTTTTAAATGTAATTTGGATTTTAAAATAGAAAAAGATTTAAAACTATTTGCCGTCAAATAAAATTCATTAATTTATTTATTTATTCAACAAAAGTACTCGTACATTTGTTAAAAAGTGAATAATTACTGTTTCTTTTTTTTCATTTCTATTTTAATGATCTAGAGTTTGAAACGCACATAATATTAAGTTAGAAAAAAGATAAACTGACGAACCCAAATGCATATTAGTTGATTTAATTTTGCCACTATGAAACGGTGTGACTGTAGGTCACAAACTTATTGATTTTGTAGTGGTCCGTCTGACAAAGTGGTAAAAGGTAAGATATATCATTAACAACATTAAAGAACTTATTAAGTTTTCCGAAATGATTGCATAATGAAGTCATTGAGTGCGCCGATGTTTCCATCACTACCACCAACGCCACATGCAGAAGAGCTTCAGCAATTACTTTGTAAAAATTGCGTAAACATAAAAAAAATTGAACTCTAAAAAGCAGAGGCGTCGTCCTCTTTTAAAAGTTGAGTACAGCTATTAAATGTTAGTATTTCTTCATCAGTACTTCTTGCGATTTTGATTCTTTCGTTACCACACTGAAGGGCGAATTAACGCATTAATTCAGCTTGAAATCTGAAGATGATTACGAATTTATTCTATACATTATGTTCAAGAAGCAATAAGATTAGCTAAAAAAAAAGTAATAAAAATAGTTGCTAAAAAAGTAGTTAAGTCTTTGAGTTTGGTTTAGTAAGCGCTGATATAACAATTTTCAAAGTCACTTTGGAACCTTAGCAACACGCGATTTTATTTTGCGATTTTTGCTATGCTTGAGAACATCGAAAAAGCGATGTGCTTTAAATTCTACAGTTTCAACGGAATTGCTTCAGCAAATTTTTTAAAAACATCAACAAAATCCTACTATCAGTTTATAAGTGACATAAACTACTTTGCTAGTTCCGCATTAAAGCAAATGAAGACTTAAAATAATTCTGAAAATTGTTAAATAATATGGATTAGATTACGATACTAACTTGTTTGGTAAATCTATCCATCGCCGTAGGATGAGAGTATGTACACTTATTTTGTCATTTTGTTTGCACAAACCAGTAGGAAGCTTTACGGACTTTACAAATATATTCTTGATCAGCATTAAATTTAGAATTGATTTTAACATTTCAATCTCTCCATCTTTGTAATATCTGTGATAAATATTCTTCTGGTTGCAAATATTAAAATATCTGCATGAATGAAAATTCTTGCCGTTATTAGTATTGAAAATGGCCAAAATTAATCAAAGAACACGCCTGCAGTGAAATATATCCTGAAAAGACCGCTGCTTCCTTGGTCTTTTGCTTACTACCTATACATATAGTTAAAGCAATAAAAATTTCCATGCTATTCCATAAAAATAAAAAAATCTTCCACGCCTATCCAAAATTACAAAGTATCGAAATCTAGGTTTTTCAATCTTTTCTTTAAGATAAAGAATTTTTTTATTTTTGTTGTTTAATGATTTTAATAAGAAACACGCTTGATCTTATCAGAATTTATCCATTTTTAAGTAGAAGTTTCTGATGAGATAGTCAATTAGTTACGCTAATGTCATTGACCAAGCAATCAATTAAATAACCAGCTAAGGACTTGTGAAGCTTTTTTCTTATGTGGAAGAAGATCACATGTACTAAGAGTATTTTTTATTGAAATGAAAGGACCGAAACTATCTTTATAAGCATTCAATCCCAGTTTTGTAGTCATTTGTGTATTATGTTTAGAAAAAGTACAGAGCAAAAAAAAAAAAAAACAAAAATTTAAAATTTATCAATATATAAGAAACAATTTTGATAAGATGGGCTGGCTGAGGCTAACTGATTGACTGACTAACTTTCTTTTAGTTTAATACCATTGCTTATCTATCCGTAGGTTATTCTGTATTTATTCCTTTTAAATGTTTTCTTCTTAGCATCTTATGTTTTATTAGTTAGTTAGTTAGCACTTAAAGACTAGTCAAACGCTAAAGTAATTATACATTTAAGTGTAATTACTTTCAGATTTTTTGCTTTAATATGAAATTTAAAAAGAGCGTACATTTTTAAGGTCTCTCTGTGATCAGTTATCCACCACCACTATTGATGTTAATCAAAAAAGATCAAGAAATTTTGACATCTAAGGAGATCGATATTAATCTCAACATTGAAGATTAAGTTTGAATTGAGTGGACATGTATCTCGTAGTTTTTAGAGTTAAATTTAATTGACAACAAATGTCGAATAATGAAAATGAACCAAGCTTTTGCAATTAACCAAATTCAAGTCGTTAATTTTTCGAACATTCCATGTCTGTGAAATTAAGTTAGCGTTGAATATAAATTTGAGGTTTAATTTCATAAAAACAGGTTTTATTTTTTATTACGAAAAAAATTTGAAATTAAGTATAATTACAAGAGTTTTTTTTTGCAAATGTTCGCCATTTGTTTCAAAGTTTATGTCATAAAGACATAAGAATATTAATTTAATACTAAGAATCGCTTACCTGAATGATGTCCGGTATCGTCATCATCAGCCTCATCATCTCCATCGCCTACTATCAATTGAACACCTTGCTCTCCTTTAACGCTGGCCGTGTTACTGCCACAACTGCTATCCTTACTACACGAACCAACATTACTTTCTCCTACTGTGACTGAATTATTGGAATTATTCTGAGTTAAAATGTCAGTGGTAGCTGAAGTGCTCGAACAATTTTGTGAAGTCCCATCGCTAGCAGATAAATCCCCAATTTTAAAGCGCTCTCTTATCAATTCAGTACAACGTTCAGCACGAAAATAAGAATCCAATTCATCCAAAGTCAACGGACAGACATCATATTGTGTGTAGAAATCTTTACCCCAACTGCCCGAACAATCGCCAGGGATTCCCGACGTAGATGTTAAATGGGAACCGCGCATTTGCTCTTGATGTTGTGAAGCAATTGATTTAAGCAAAGAATTGCTACGCGATAATTTAGTTGAGTGAGCGCGACGTATAAAACTTAATGATTTTTTAGCGGGTGACGTGATCTGATGTGGATGTGTGGAAAAAGAAGAAGTCGAACTTGTTTTCTTCGAATTAATTGGAGGACTTAATGAATTATCGTTTAGTGAGTTACCCGATGGTGCTGTCGTACTAAGTTTCGGTGTAGATTTCAGCAAAAATAAATTCTTAGGCGGAAAGGCAGAGGTTAGTATGATGTTTTTACCGTTTCTTAAAAAGTTCTGATTTAAACTACACGCTGTACTGCCACCAAAGCGTTTGCAGCTGGGAATGACGTGACCAGATTGTTGTTGTTGTTCACTATGACGAAAATTTTTCGAAGAACTTTCTTTAGCATCTAAAGCTTTGCCTTGCTCCAGTACAACTGACGGTGTCAGATTTTGTGGTAAGGTTTTTGATTTGATGCGCAAAACCGATGAAGACGATGTAGTCAGCATATTTGACGACGCTATGCTGCTTGGGATAATAATAGTGGTGTGTGTTGACGTTTTGGACGCTGCTTTAGTGCTATTACTATTAAAGCTAACATTAGTGTTAGCTGAAGTTTTCAAAGTTACTTTACTGATGACATTTTGTTCAGAGCTTTGCTTCAGCGTCGAAGAGGAGGGTACCGATAAGATATTGGTACGCGAACGTGACTTCATCATTTTTATCGGTGTCGAAGTGTTAGTCTGTATGCGACTTATCTCTGAATCGTCATCGTCATCAAAATCGCCGGGTGTGCTGGTTACAGTACTGTTTGCACTAACACTATTATTACCTGCCTTTCCTTTAGGAGTTTTATTTAATGTAATTATTGTCCTAGAACATGATGAAGAACTGTTGCTAACCACAATATCGTTATCTTCATTGAATTGAGTTCTAGGTGATGGCAAAGGCCATTTACTGTTTATTTTTTTAACCTCTTTAACTCCTGCTTCTGATAAAGTCAACGAACTAGATGAGTTTCTGGGAGTCGGATATTTACCATTGGTCTTACCTAACTCTTGCTTTGTCTGTTTGTCGGAAGTGGTTAACGAAATCAAAGAATTTCTAGGCGAAGACATTGAAGAATTCTCATCTAGATTAATGTGGTTTAAAACTAGACCGTAACGTTTAGTCTTGGCTGATTGTTGAGTTTGAGTTCGTTGTTTGGGTATGGGAGTGAACTGCGCTACCAGGGATGACGAACTTTTATGACTTGCCGTACTTAGTCTTTGTGCATTTGCAGAGGTTTTATTATTTTTTCCTGGTCTTTTAGTGACGTTTACAGGTCCTGAAGATTTTTCGGTGTTAGTCGTAGATGGCTTAGTAGTTTTGTTTTTGTTTAAGTTAGAAGTGCACTCTTGCGATTCGCTATTTTCGTCAAGATCTGCGGTAACATCATCATTTACGCCTGACAGACTCCAATTAAAACCACAAGGTGGAGCCATTTTCGCTGAGGACTTGCTAGAATTGGAACCGCTACGATAACCTGAAGACGTAGAAGAGCCGGTCGATGAAGTTGTGCTAAAACCTAAAGTACTGTTAGCCCTTTCAAACAGTAAAGTTGTAACTTTTACAGAGGTGGTGGCTTTGCGTGGCGAATCCGTATTCACGACGGAAGTTTTTCCTGTATTGTTTGTTATGAGAGATTTTTTAAGACTATGATCACTTGAATTATTTAATTCTTTGCTATTACTATTCAAACTGGATAAACTACTTTTATTTAGTGACAAATTGTCTGTTGGATTTCCTTTGCCTTGCGCGGAAGATTCTTCTTCGTCTTCTATCACCAGCGGTACGTAGAATGTCGAGCGACGCCTTTGTGATTTCTCTTCTAACGAGTTGGGACTGGTCAGAGTGCTATGTGGCACAGGAGTAGAAGCTAAGGAACTACCAGATACCGTTGATGATCGCGTAGAATTATCCAAAGTTTGCAACATTCTGATGCTCTGATCTCGGACATTTAGAATAACTTTCTTATGAGGATAATTTTTTTATTTACTTTTTAACTTCAGAGAAATATTTGTAAAAAGATTTTTTGAAGCAATTTGATTGCCTCGGCGCAAATCTGGCCACGCTGCTGGCATTCACAAAAATCAATGATTCATTAACACTTTTCTCTTTTCTTATATTATTCCTTAAAATTTTCGCTTTTCTCCCACTTTAATCATTTTGATGTTAATTATTATATATTAGAAAAGCACTTTTGATTCAATTTTTTGATTAATTTTAACACACACTCGGACGCAATTTTTTTTATTTTCTTTTTTTTAACTTAATTTCTGTGTTAATTTGTTTTGACATGAAATCCTCTTACTGTGGAAAGAATTCTTCTCTGCAACGAACGAACATTCAACACTTCTGCATTAAATTAATGACAACAAACACGAAATACAGAAAAGCGTTAAACAACCAACAAAACTGACCAAACAACTTGTCTAAGCAACCACTACTAATAGCAATAAACGTTAAAAGTAACAAACATTTAAACCATTTCGTAAAGATAGAAAATTAAAAATTTTTACAATTTTGTGTACATATTTCCAAAAATCTCGTATTTTTTTATTTTAATTCAATTTATTTTTATTTCTATTTTATTATTTTGCGCATTTCTTTTTTTTTCGTTTTTCGGTTTTAGGCATACGTTACTACTCCGTTAAATAAACCTCTCTTCCTAAGTAATCGCGCTCAACTGACTATAAAAATTGTATCTCAACTTTACTCATTATGTTTGATCACTTTGTTTATAACAATATGCTGAACGAGTGGAGGGGAGAAAAAGAGAAGAGAGAGAGAGAGAGAGAGAGAGGGAGAGAGAGAAATGATAAAAATAAAAATAAGATCGGAGAGAGTTATATAGAAATGAAATATGACTCTTTTGTAAGGAGAAAAGTATTGCCAGGTGAAAGTTAGTTACAATAGTTGTGTTATAAAATTATTAACTATTATAGTAGTAATTGAATTAATTATTATATTAGTAGCTAAAATTATCAATCAGAACAATTTTCTCTATGAAAAAATTAAATAAAAATTAGATTTTAATTAAAAGATATGACTATCGATTCAATTTGGATGGCTGGGTATGGTCCCCCAATATGCACAAATTGTAAAATTTTAGAATTTAGAAATTTTTCTTTGGGTTTGATTTAGTCTTTTAGGTGTCACGCGGAGGTTTACTAACGAATAAGGTTTGCTATTGAAAATGGGCGAATAGTTAGTTTAAAGTCATTTTTCATTTAAAATTTATTTGAATTTTTCTTAGTCCAATGTCAATATAGTTTTTTTTCTCTTCAATTCTATGCGGTCCGGGGCAACAAGAAAGTTTTCCATTTTTTACTTCTGTTGGTGTTTTGTGGATATTCATCTTTTTAAACAATATTACGATAAAGAGTAATCAGTAGTTTCTGAATATAATAATCTAAGATGTGCTCGTTGCGTTTCTATCGGTGTAGATTGTAAAAAACAAAAGAAAAAAATATACTTTTGACTTCAGTGTAAGCAAGGTTTTCACAAGAACAAGTAATTACATACCATTTGCAAACAGAAAGATGGGCTTAAAAAGAAACTACCACCAATAAATATTTCCCTTAAGATTACAAATCTTGCGTAAGAAATCTATGAAGGCATAAGGTATACATCATTACTTTCAAAATAGAGGAATTTCGATTGTAACATACGATCAACGAATTAATCCATAAACATATATTTACATATTTTCAATCAACACGACTTCCCTTCCCTCTATTGTGATACTTAGTTATCCTCAACATTGCTGCTGTCTATTTATGACCAGTGTAAGGTTCAAAACGAATTTAGTTCCTTCCGTCTGGTCGTCTGACTATACGCAAATCCGTCGTAATGGACGTAAGACCCCAGAGATGGTCTTAACTATCCTATACTTAAACTATAATGATAAAAAAGTTTACAAACTATGAGACATTGAAACATAAAATTTCGCCGATCATTAATACCGACGCCGAATATCAATGGTTCCAAGCTTCTGATTTTAATTTGAAGAGACAAACAAACCTTATGAGTTACGAGCTTCAACAACAATACGCGACTAGGTTCAGCATTAAACGTAGAATTGGTTTAATATCGTAATTGCTACATACTGCAAGGAATCATTGGAAGAACTTAACCGAATTATGCATCAAAGTCGTTACATGTTCACCAGATATTGACTCGGTGTCTGAATAGTTTTTCCGTTCTTATAATGACATCCAAAAATGATCCCATTAATGAAAATCTTTAAAACGCGAATTGTTTCTTAGGGACGGAATTTATAGGCTTTTACAATAATAGGATAAACATGGGAGTAACACACACAACGACTTGACATAGACTTAGAGTTGATTACATCAATCGTTACGGACTCATGGATTTAAGTCAATTTGTTTCTAGCAATATCCAAGGTATGTTGATAAAATTTAATCTATTGGCATGGTTTGGTCCAAGAAACGAACCATATACAATATGAATTGCATGCAATTTTTACGATCGTACGAAAATATAATGTCGCATTTGTTTAATTTTTTTTTAATTTCAAAATTTATTTTAAAACATTATTGTATTGAAACTAAAAAATTGTTTTTTCTTTTTTTTTAAGTTAAAGAATTTTTCTATCTTCACAACTCGAGTGTATTTTATTGTATGGCAAAACAGTTATGATTTCATATGATACCTTTAAGTTTATTTCATTTTTTGTGATGGTTGCTGATATTTGTATTCCTTGTTAATCGTACAAAACACAACAAAAACGTTTCCTTATCTTCTGCTTTAAAAGTAAACTTGTAAAAAACAGTGTTATTCGTTTCATTTTTCTACTTCTTTTCCTCAGACACTTATAAACTAAAGATATTTTCAAGTCGAATGACCTTTGACCCTTCCTGTTGTTCATACCCTTATAAAGCCACCAATTGTCATATGGGTTTCCTATTGCATTAACAAGGCGAAGAAATTTAAAAAAAAAACATTCCTTAAGGGCTTGCCATGCTTTCTCTCTTTACTGCTACTTCAACGTTTCTTTCGTGAAGTAAGGAAATGAGATTAAAAGAAACGAATAATGGCTTTAGGTAGTCTGAGGTATGCACGCAAATAGATCCCATGTAATATGTCAACCGAGTGGTTTTGCATTCCTGTCACTTCCAGTTTGGCCTACCAGCAGCATATTGAAGCATATTGAGAATTGACGTTTATATGCTTAGTTGGTTGTAGGTTTTCGTTGCAGTCTTTTTTTTATTTTAGTTTCCTTTATTTTTATATTAATTTCTTTTATATGAAATATTGTTGAATATTAGCTCAATAGATTGACCGCATGTTTACTTAATATTTTGGGGTCCTTTTTTTCGAAAAATCTACGGAATTGTCAAAGCTCTTCCTTGTTACGGTCGATCAAATTAATGAGAGTTAATAACTTTGCTTTTAAGCAGCTGCAGATTATTTCGTTTTATAACGATCATTAATAACAGCTGCCCCGATTAATCATTTATTGTTATATAAAAAAAATTTTCAAAAAAAGCCTATTAAGATTGCATAGCATTCCCTGTAAAAGTTTAATAAAATTTGTAAACCAACTAAAATTTAGTTTTTATTGCTTAACAGGGAAGAATATAAGAAACGTAAGCATACCAATGAGGCGATAGGACTGACTGCGGCTATGATCCTTTTAGATTGATTACAATTAGACGCTAATCGATTCTACAAAATAAAAAGAAAAATATGTTCTGTGCTCCCTACAAATAAATGGCTTCCAAGTTTGTAAACTACAACTTAAAATGATATTTTAAAAAAAAATTGATATGATATTTTAAAAAAATATTAGGAAATAGCAACATTTTCATTTCTTATGATAGCACTTATGTAATATGAACAATTCATCAAATGGTAAATAAAACAAAAAAATCTAAAGACAATGAATGTCTATAAAGCCTATATTTCCATTTTCCTATGCCCATAGAGATATAGATTTTTCACTAATTACTTTACAGTGCCTAACTGGTTTTATTCAACTAACCTTTCAAAAGTGATTGATGATGGCTATGAAAGTGCGAAAAATACAAAAACAAATTAAAACATTTTGGTCGGGCAAGGCTGATCAATAAATACCCTAAAACTCTTCATCTAGTACAATCCAAAGTAAAATTTTAATAAAAATTAAAATTTGTTTTGAAGACCTTTTCTTATGGAAGAAATTCTAAGATTTATTTCTTCATATTGGTTTGCCCGCTAATTACTGGAATGTATTTGGTAAATAAAAATTAAGATTGATAACTAAAATCTTACCTAAACTTTTAGTTGACGACCAAAGATCAGGTTTAAAAACATTATAATCGAGTAAACCGAACCATTCGAAGCGCGTGCTATAATCCTAAGATAAGCATTTAATAAATATTTTCTATCGGAGTGAGTTTAAAATGTGAAGGGACCTAGTCCAACTTTACTATGATTAATTGTTTGGTGCAACATCTTTTCTTCACTAATTGCCAAACATGAGAACTGCTCATCATGTACGGGTTTATTATATATAGAGGCATTTTTTATATAAGAAAGGATCCTGAAAGTAGGCCCAAATAGCCAAAATAATAAGTAATATTATCTTCTTTGTCTATTTTCCTCATTAATTATTAAAAATTAAAACTTTTATGAATAAGGGATTGCTTTCTATAAAGTGTGGTAGATATGGGCAACATAGGCTTAATTAAATTCAACACTCTATTTATTTGCAATTTATTTCAATTCGAACTTTATATCGAAAAATGTAATATACACTAGAACAGATTGCTATCATTGGATTTACGTGAGCACCTGCTGTGAAGCTTAATCTCACGGTGCACCTAAGCACAGGACCTTTTTTTAGTCCTTCGGACTTTGGAGTAATCCCAATGGGCCTCCGCAATTCCCAAGCTACCAGAACAAATACTCAGTGGGTATAATCCAGAGTTTGGCTCTGATCAGAGGATTATCATACCAGCTCATTGATCAACACCCACCATAATATTCCTTGAAGGCCCGCACCAGCGATCAGATAACAAGACATTCTGTAATTTTGTTGACGCAGTCAACTTCCTCATTTGGGCATCTGATCTTGGTGGTTTTTATTTTTTCGCTTTAGAATTCCTGATGCACACTAGAACAATATGATTTAATTGGATTAACTGAGAAATATTCTTTAAATAATGTTTTCTGGCTTT
>KK351114.1:81788-142377 GCA_000671755.1 Glossina brevipalpis
CATCAAGATATCATTTTATTAAAAATTTCTCGAGAATTGCGATATGTAGTGCATTGATAGACTTTAGATAGAGAGGCTTAACTCCGTTCAAAAAATGATCCTAAATTGGTTTCTATGCTAAAACGTGAGTCTATCTCAAATCATCTGGATGTGGCATAAATTCTTACAAAGTAAGATATATGCTCTTACCATAAGTAGTGTAGAGTGCAAAAAAATATTATTTTACTCTTTCCTTTCATATTCATTTCAGTCAGAGTGAAAACGCCAGAAATTTCTGCCCATTCTTTTTGTAATTTTATCGGTCACTTAACAAATAGTACATATAACTAATTGGAAACTTCGAAACAAATGGATAATTTTCTTAAAAACTCTTCAGAGCGATAAAGAAGGAGTGGTGAAGAAAAGAAAAGAAAAATAATAAGGAAGAAAATTATATCCGGCTGCGTCGAATTTGTTATTTTCCTCACTTTTATCACCAAAAAAGGCAGAAAAAATCACATCTTAGTAGGTGGACGCGACAGCAATTTTTATTGCGTAGTTTATGAGTAGTGAAAAAAATACCCAAAGAAGAGCGGTATTTTCGATTTACTTTACACGGTAAACGTGCCTTGGACCTCATTTTCAATACCAATCTGCGTGCAAGAATTTTCAACGGTTCTGTTAAATTCGAACTTGATATCTTAATTTTTGCTGCCAGGGAAAATGGTTGACCACGGATATTGCACACCTAAGCAGACAACCAGGTAGACAGATGGACAAACGGATATATCTAGATGGATTCCGAATTTTACACTGATCAAGAATATGTACGCTTTATGTAGTTACTAAAGTACTTTTCTGAATTTTGCAAACGTTTGCACGAAACAATTAAACTCCAACATTCTATATGTCGAATAGGCTTGATTGGTTCGTTTCATTTTTTCACAGAGACTACGGGATGGTTAGCGCAATATATCTATCTGCTGTTTTTACTTTCGAAAACAGAGGTGTTCTCACTCTACGGTGTACCGTGGGCGTGTCGTTCAACCGATTTGTCCAAGTTTCGATACGAATATGGGTGCGAGAACATCTAATGTTTCTGTTAAATTTTAAGCCGATATATTCATTTTTGCGACCAGGAGAATGTTTAGCATAGACGGACAGACAGACATGCTAAAATGACTATTAAATTGGATTATATATACTTGGTGCGATCTTTGAAGTTTTTCTATGGGCATTACAAACAAAATTATAAAATGAATAAACCCTCACCTCCGGTGGTGGGTATAAAACAGGACAAAACTGACTTTTTTTGTTTCCTATTTTCCACTCAATTAAACATCTGCGCTAGAAAGGCTTAAGTAGAAATAAAAGTAGTATGAGTAGTAGTAATGATACCAGTAGTCGTAGTAGTAGTATCAGTATAAAAAGATAAGTAGGTATCGTTTTATTTGTTCTTCAAGGTACTTGAAGTTTGTTTTCCATACCTTGATTTCTTCTAATAATTTATTATCTTCAACTAACCTTCAAGTATTTATGTACACATATAGATGAAAACGTTTTGAAAATATTCTGCGAATATATTAAGCATAACTAATAATTTTCTTACGACTTCTCCCTCAAAAAAGAAAAAAAAAGGAAGTCGTGTAGATTGTGTGACTTTAACCCGTAAATATATAAATTTTTTAATTTAAATTTTTTTTTATTTTTTTTTCAAGTGTATGTAAATTTTACGTTAATGCTGGTTATTAATCAGTAAAAAGCAATTTCAACCTTTTTTGTTTCATTCTCTTGCCTGTTTTGTAATAAATTCCTTTTCCTTTCTTTATTTTATTATTACTTTTTTTAATCAAAAGACAGCAGCTGTAAAATGTTATGAACCAGCTTACACCACCACTCTGCATGCTTTAGTCCTCATTTTTTTTTTTAAGTTTTTATTACGCTTACGCAGTGAAATATGGTAAGTCTACCGAATCGGTTTTTTTTTAAAGAATAATTTTCAGTTAAACTGAGATGACGCATGTCAGGCATTGTACGCAACTTTCGTTGAAATTTGCACGTACTTATGCATGTTTTTGTGCCTCCCTCTGTTCTTTTGTGCTTCATTTGGCCGGCATTTTAATCACTTGGGTCTGTTGTTTTATAATATATACTTAGTTGAGAAATGGCAAAGCTGCCTTTTTTTTGCTTTTTAAATAAATTATCTGTCATCTCCTAATTTGCAAAATAGGAAGAATTAAAGTTTTAAGCCTTTTTTTGCGAAAACAGAGACAGAGACACAACGTGTGAAGGGAGAAAACACCCCTTATCTTTATGTTTCAAACTAAATTCTATTAAAAAATTTGTTACCATAGCGCTATGTCTGTTACGGCTTTTTTGATTTTTCCCAAAACTAAATTCATAATTGAATATCAGAATGTGAAGTTTGTAATGTTTGAGTGATTGAGAGGCCTTTTGTTTAAACTGGAGAGACTTTTTTTATATCCAACACCGAAGGTTAAGGGTACATTGGATTTTGTCATTTGGTTTGTAACTACCAATAGGAAACTTCGGAGACCGCGAAGTATATAAATATATTCTTATATAATGACTTTCATAAGCAAGTACTCATGTAAAACTAAAGCAAGAATACCTTACTCTCATACGTTTACTTGGTGTATTTTTTTGCATTTTATTTCCTACAAAAGCTTTTAAATCATAACTAATGAGGAGCTTTACTTGTAGAAACAAAAAATTATTGCAAATTATTTTGCGGATTCCTTCATCTGCGATATTTATATTCCGTAAACATGAATATCATGAAATTTATTTATAATCTTTGAGCTGAAATAACGTTTGGAATCTTAATGGATCTCTAGAAGGAAACCGTTTTTTTTTTGCTTTCTTTGAGTTGAGTTTGAAACTAAAATATATAAAGGGGCTTAGGTCTCAATAAAAATAATGTAATTTTAATTTTTTTTCCAAGTGGCAACTCTGAAATTTTACACCTGTTACCTATGATTGTTGCGATTATTAAAAACCGAGCGCCACACAAAAGAAAAATGCGTCATAATTGCAAAAAAACCATTACAAAAATGGGGAAAGTTACACTAAGAACGTTTGCAAACTTTGCCGAATTTTCGATTGAGAAGATGCATTTAATGCATCAATTGAAAGAGTGGTGAACAAAAGTAAAAATTAAGATAATAGGTTTAAATTTGTGAAAAGACTTGCAAGTTCTCGCAGGCGGGGTAATATTGAAAATGGATCAAATATGGGTCAGAGAACACGTCTACCCTATAATATAAGCTAAAGAAAACATCCCTGCTTTCTGTGTGTTTATCTCACTACTCATTCATTGCATAATAAAGATTTCTACGGTATTTCATAAAAATAAGAAAAATCTGCCACGTCTACCTATTAAAATGTAATTCCTTCCCTTTCTTTTTTTATGATAAAGGCAGTGGGAATAAAAAATTCGACACAGACGAATATAATTTTCTTTCTTATTAGTTTTCTCTTTTCTCTTCTCCATCATTTCTTCGTCCTTAAGATTCGGCATGATGGAATGTAATTTTATTCCTTCTTTATATATAGGTCCATAGATGTTTCTATCGTCTATGGTCACAAAAATGTTTAGTTGATTAGGCAAACCTTTTAAATAAAGTGGTAACAGAAAAGTTTCTACTTGAATCTTAAAAAAAAAAAGCCAGATTGAGGATCAAAATATTTTTGAGAAATATCTTACAAACTTATATTGCATTCATAGCAATATTTGATGTTAAATTATGCTCAATTCTCAAACTTTGCCGATCTTAACTACGAATCTATGTGACAAATATTTTTTTTCAAAAGAATCCTTTGCTGATTCAGAGTATTTATGAAAACTCTGATATTTACATGACCGTACTCTCACTCAGCTAAATCAAGACAACCACAAAATAATGACTAAGGGGGTAAACAATCACTTCGATTGATGTTTATGTATTCACACACTTCTTTTCTAATAAAGAAGTTCCGAATGTATAGTTTTCTTCAAATTTTTGTCGTTGTGAGTGAAAAAAAAAATTGTTTTTATGGTGTTATTAAAGAGAAATGCGTTAATTAACGGTATATATCAAGTTTCTATTTTAAGACAATTATTCTCTAATTTTTTCGTGGAGTTTCATAAACTTAGACTAACAAGGTGACCAACTGTAAGAAAACGGATATTTAGAAAATGTTTCAATTGTTTTTAAATGAAAATATATTTTTCTTATTCACACTCCGCCAATAATCTACTAATCTATTTATGTCCTACAACTATAATAGTCTAAATTTTTATTGAACATTGATTTTCCAATACGATGAGGTTCGATTTGATACTGCAAAACAGGTGTAAGAACTGGAATGCACTGTAATTGTGCTGTATCCACAAGCCATTTCTTCCCGTGACTCACACCTCTTTCAATCGAGGGCTGACTGTCTTATCTGAAAGTTTGAGTAAATTATGTCCCGAACGTGGCAGAACATAAATGTGCCGAAACTCGTATCTCTACATGATCCCAACTATAGATGTTAAGGTGGCATGATTTAACGAAAAGAATCTTAAGACTTTGGCCGTCGATGCCTGGCGACAGGTATCTTTTGAAATATAGGAGGGAAGCTTGATAGAGAGTGCATCTAGCATTAGCACAGACTGAAAGGCGGACATTCTTAAATCAATTCTAAATTGGATGCTGATCAAGATTATATATACTTGGTGTGATCTCTAAGGTTTCCTTCTGGATATTACAAACAAAATTACTAAATGAGTGCGCCACTCCCTCATCTTCGGTGATGGGTGTAAAAAAGGAAAGATCTGCATCGTATACAAAACGAATACCGTAACGAAAAATATGGGATTTCGATCTTTAATATATCATTCATTTTGATCGTCGTCTGTCACTGTTGACATTAATCAAATGAAGGCTTTAATCAACTACTACTACTACTCAAACTTGTGTGACTGTTACACGGAGATTCAATATGACTTTAAAAGTGAGTAGTTAGAGAGTTAGAGAGTTTGAGGCTATATCTTTTCTTTTTACTTATGAAATTTTTGGCATTTAAATTAATCGCTTTAACTTGTGAACCATTAAACTTGAACGTTTTCGCGTCTAAATTCAAATTTTACGTTAAAATCTCATAAACAACAAGAGATTTGATGGTATTGCGGAGAGATAAGATGAATAAGTTACAGAGCATTTTTAAATCAAACTAAAGCTAGACAAAACAAACTATTTTTTGTAAAAAGTTGTCAAAGCATAACAGAACGCTCTTAAACGTTTTATTTTTCTCTAAAACTCCACTAAATATAGTTTCTTTTAAATCTGAACATAACCTCACTTCCTTACTTATTTCTATTTTTCTTATTATTAATTAAATTAAAACCGCTGGTCACTCTTTAAATTATTTTCCACTTGTTCATAAATCTAATAATTATTGTAAATAGAAAAAAAGAAAAAAATATGATACTCGATTGCCTAACACGAAAAGTATTTTAATGTAAGAGAGAAATCGTAAAAGAATTTTAGATGAAGAAACAAAAAGAAGAAAAAATAAGACATATTTCATGATAATACACAACACAGAACAAAGTATCGACTACGTTTGTTTTGGTGGTTAGTAATGCTAGTCACGAGTTTCCGGTGTCATTGTAGGTAAAAAAACAAAGAACAACAACTAGCGTTACGCGTACATTACTCTAAAGAGGGTTTTAAATAAATATGTTTCCGTAAAAACCTCTATGAGATAAGGGTATATTAAGTTTGTTAAGTCACTCAAAACCGTCTAAGATATATTTCTAATGAATCTATAATATACTATTGTGGACAAAAAGTAATAAGACTGTATTGTTCACATACAAAAAAAACTCTGCTCTTACTAACTCAACAGGGTACACGCATCTAAATTTATACCAGTTGTATCTAACAGTCATACCAACCTACTAAAAAAGGTACTTAAAAAAAATACAGTCTCATTACTTTTTGTCCATAGTCGTATATGAAAAATTTTTATTATCGATAGGCATAAAGTTTCAAAAAGGCCTGATCATGTTTGCCTATCTCTATCTCTCTTTCTTTTTCTTTCTTTCTCTTTACTTTCAGGAAGCTTAAGGCAAGCGCATTAGAACCGCAAAGCCTAATCAGCCCATAAACTCTTCGTAAATAGCTGAAACAGTTTTAATAACAAGCAAAATTTGAAAAATATTACTTTAAAATTCGAGTTGAAAATTAGTCAAATTTTTATGATATGATTTAAGACCGAACATAACGGGAATCAATGGGAAACTCAGCATATTTTATCATTTGCTGATCGGTGGTTCTTAGGGTTCGACTTAAGGCGGATATGACTTTTCTTATTTAGTTATTTTTGTTTTTGTATTAATTTTTTTTTCGCGACTATTTAGTAATGCGTAACAAAATGCAATTTTTCTATTTACTGTATTTATTTATTGTATATGAATAAAAATAAATCTAAAGAATGATTGTAAATGAAAGAAAAAAAAAAATATAAAAACAAAAACAAACAAAAAAGAAAGAAACTACAAACAAAAGAAAAAAGAGGGGAAAAATTCTTTGCCTTTTTTTGTTCGTTTGTCTTTCATTTATTTGTTGATCTTCTTTCTTTCTCTAGATATCTACTAAAGTATCCTACAAGGAGGGAAAAGAATTCTTTAGTTAGAATGTGCGTCGCCGTCTGTTAATTGAAAACAACAATAATGCAACAATGATTTATATTAACATTTGACAATGACGACGAATTCCATTCTATTAAAACTTCTATTTTTTGACTTCGCGATTTTATTTATTTTTTATTTTTTTTTTATTTTTCCGAGCATATTCCCATAAAATATGCGTTCTTGATTAATTTGAAGGCAAAATAAATCATTACATAGAAGGAATCGTGAACGCACATTAACTAAATACATTCATTAGACATTTCATGTAATAATAGTTAATAACCTGAAGAATTTTCGAGTCAATTACAATTCACGAAATAATCGGTTGCCTATATATAAATATATTTCCCTTTATTTCCTGTTAAGTTCCGATTTCCTAACAGTTGGGTTTAATTTACTTTTAATACGCTATAGATTACATTACAACTATAATAATTATGAGTATATAACAGGAATTTATTTAAATTTTTACGGATTACACAGATAAAATCAAAAAAAACTTCAAGTTTTTTTTTTTTAAATCTTATAAATTGCGCTAACTTATCAGATATGTTTATGATAGAAAAATTATTTTATGTTTTTGTTATTATGGTAGTAACAATTTTTATCATCACACTACTATACTTTAATTAAGTCAGTGAAAAGAAATGCATAAAACTTTTATAACCCTTATAGCGGTTTGTCATCTCAAAGCAATTATATCGAAATTCTGCGAAATGTTTTGTTAATTATGAGCCTATCAGCTGACTACACACAACTATTTTTCTCTTGAACTTTCCTTATAGATTTCAAATTAGAATCGAAATTTGTTAAACATTTCGAGTGAAAACATTTGACTTATTGAGGGCGTGTCAATATTGAATTGTTGCTCCTCCTTTTAGTATAGATTTGCAAAAGATTTTAGACTAATTTTTTTTTAACATTGCAAATTAAAGAGTTTTATATATATATACATTATATAAATATATATATGTGGATAGGCCATTTGCAATTTTAAATTTTTTGTCAAGTAGAAATGTATAGACCAAATTCCGACTTCCTATTTAGCTTTGACAAGCAAGGGACACAGATAGGCAACCAGAGTGATAAAGTAAAAGCTAAAGAGTACTGTGATGTGTACTTCTTTTAAAATTTTTTTACGAAGTGTATGTAAATACGGATTCCAATTTTAGAAAACGCTGGTGATGTACCAATAAACCAATTTTCCTTAATCATATTTTTTTTTTATTTATATACGATATTTTATTTCATCTTCTTGTAATGTACTATTACTATCAGTACTATTACGAGAGCAACCCGTACCTTATTTTGAAAGATCTAAAATATTCGCCCATGGTCTAAGACCTTCAGCTTATGGATATTTATAGATCTTACTACTTTCTTTCTCACGGATTATTCTACTATTGCCCACTGTTACGAAATGTTTGCCAAACACCTGTACCTCGATTTGAAAGATCTAATGCACTTGCCCATCGTTCTAGATCTCCAGCTTAAGGATCTTAACGGATTCCAACACTTTCCTTGTCTACATTTTTTGTTTGTTACAATTTGTTTGCAAAGGACTGGTTTGTAATTCCAAAGACAGTGGCCTATTTAAGGACAATAGGATGGGACGTTGCATAAATCGGTATCTCAGATACCTATACTGTTAAAGTGGCCAACAATCAAGTGTAAATCGCTTCTTCGCAGTTCCAGTAGTTCAGGTGCCATAATGGGAATTGCTTGTTTGCCCCTGCCCTGCATTTTAGTTTCAATGCCCATCAATTTTTTCTGGGCCCGAAAAAAATAAGTATAAGATAGCATTTTAATGTTTCTCGATCATAGACATCATTGATTTAATCGATATAATTTACTGTAATTTATTTCTGTATCTGCATCATAAAAAAATTCAAAATCTGTAATGAATTTATTCAAAATTATATTTATCCCGATGTAAATGGTATATAAAATGGATCAAAAAAAAATAAATAAATAAAAGAAAAACAATTCGAGAGTAAGTGCCAAGTGCACGACCACAATCGTCAGGTGTACGACTTTCGCCAGTCATATCTCACGTCGGCAAGTACAAGGAAAGGCTAATATAGTTTGCTTCAAAATGTTTCACTACTTTCTAAACTAAAAATGTAGACAGCTTTGATGGCTATATTGTTTTCTGTTTTTTTTTTTTTAATTTTTTATTTTTATAAGTCATAATTTTGAACGGATGAAGGCCTCTATCCAAACTGATCTAAAGCGTTTGACAATACGAGACGCTATGTGACCTTACTAAGTATATCTATATATCTATATCTAGCATAAATAATAAGGAAAATCTCTTATGTATTTGCATACATATGTTCTCACAAACACTAATGCAAAAGTTAAAAAAAAAAAACTTTTATTAGATAAAATGTCGATTATTTAAATATAATTCAATCAAAATGTGAAATTTATAAAAGTTTTTTATTTTTTTTGCTATATATTCTCTTTTCTTTTCGCGCATCCTAAAGTTATGTAATAGTTTATGATTTAGATAATAATAACATGGCATACGCATGCCTGCGTTACTTTACCATAACCTCAACTGTTAGTATGAATCTCAATACAAACAGAAGGGCAATCAGATGATGAGAGTCTTCGATAAAATTTAATCATCTAATCAAATTGTTGGCAATAATTTTCAAATACAATCTCTCACTTACATCAAATATGTAGATAGCACAACTGTTATCTCTGGGATCAAGAGATATTATCGAAGACTCTCATCATCTCCCATTCTAAAGATTGTCTTTTACTAACATGATTACCCTTTAGCTTTATTGTTTGCTATAAATATTCACATTCATGATGGTTTCCTGATTATAACTGAACATATCAATCGTTAATAATATCAAAACTAATTATCGCGTACTAGCAAAAAAAATTATCAGGAAAAAATCCGTTGCCTATTTGTAGGATGTACGCATGTTAGCAAGGCTTTTTATGCTTTGAACTCAATCCTATAAAGCGACTTGTGTAAAAAATAAAAGATGGAATTAAAATTAAACAAGAGTATTATATTCGGCTGCACCGAATCGTGTATACCCACCACCGCAAAAAAAAAAACTGAATTCTAATAGACGGGCGTAGCAGATTTTTTCTATTTTTATGGAATTTGCCGTGAAAATTTTTATTTTGCAGTTTAGGAGTAGTAGTACGCAAAACACCCAGAAAACAAATCCGTCCCATTCTCCTAATTTTTGCGGCCGGGAAATGGTTACACACACACCAGTAGACAAAGAAATGGATAAACGGACGGACGGACGTATATGTCTAGATGAATTTCGAATTCGATAAAGAGTTTATATGTACGTTGTAGGGTTTCCGAAGTTTTCATCTAGATGTTGCAAACAAAATGACAAATGAATACAAACCCCATCCTTCGGCGATGGATACAAAAATGAAAAGATGTCGCATGTTTATTGAATTCAAGCATAACACAAAATATTAAATAAAACGAATAATCTTAATTTATTCGTTGGTTACTTTTGATATCATTCTACATAAGTCTTGTAACTGAAGTGAGATTTATTTAACATATTTTTACGCATTATTAGCTTTTTCTCCTTTAATTTCTTTTGAAACATTTGATAAGAAAGCAATACAATACTGCAAAGCCAATAACATTTTACGTTTTACCACCCTGGTACTGTCTGTACGTGGATTATTATTGCTACGGTCAGAAAAAGTGATGAGCTTGAGGTCAATAAATCATTAATGAAATCACTAATATTTTATGAGAACCACAAGTTGTTTATTTGAAAAATGTTTTTTTTTTTTTTTTGTTAATGAATACAATTACAATTTTCACTTTCATTTTCACACACTCCTCTTAAGAGTGGAAGTATATTAAAATTAACATTTCGTTTGTAACAAAAAAAAAAAAAAAAAAAAACAGATCCAAAGAGATGTATTGATGTAAACTACTCATTTGTTTGTCTTACGAATTCTCAAAGGCGTATCAAGTTTACAAAAATTGTTTACAATTCTCAACATTGATCTCCACGAGGGTTTTGTGTTGCAATTATGTCTACTTTTAATGTTTTCATGATAATAACGGTACCTATGGGATATTGAGAAATTTGTTAATTAATTTTTTTCTTTTACTTTAATTGAAGGACATCCAGAGTGCGGCGTAAGCAGATAATAGTTGTCTAAGTTATTTTTCCTAACATTTCTATTATCATCATAATTAAGTTTTACTTAGCTGAGGTTTTCCTTTGATTTTTTTTTTCTCCTAATTGACATAAGCGCGTAAGCAAAACTCAATCATAATGACAGGAAATCGTATAAGTTTTTCTTTTCTTTTCTTTTCTTTTTTTTTTTCTTGTCTAAAGGAGCAGCAACTAAGTAAACCACATTTTATAAAACAATTCAATTGAGGTTAGGAATCTAAAGTTGATTTAAAAAAATTTTTTTTTTTTTAAATTTATATGTCAGTGAAATGAAATGAAAATGAAATGCATAAAAAGCACTGAAGAGAAAAAATTTTCTATTGAATTAGAACCCCATTAACCTCCATGCTAGCAAAAATTATTGTTTGACATAAAGTGTATAAATATAAAATCAGTGAAAGCGCACCATGCGCGCGTAAACTGGGTGAAAGTGAAAAATTACATTACATACAATAGCATATAAAATGAGGTGAATAAGAAACAAATTTATATTTATATACGAAAATCAGCGAACTCATCATATATATGAATTGTATGCATAGCATAATTGATGGAAGTGACATAATTTAAGACCTACTTGCAAAGAGGTTAGAAATTGAAACACATAAGAAGGGTAGGATTTTAATCTTAAAAAGCAACTACAGCGCAACTGCAGCTTAAATCTGGTTTTGATTTTATTTAAAAAATATAATAAAAGTCTTTTAAAATTTCCCTAAGTACCAGCATCATCGATGGTTAAGAGTACACTATTTTTTTTCTTACATTTGAAGCGCCTAAAAGTATGCATTAAGGAATGTACATAAACTATATATATATATATATATATTTGTAGGATTTTTAATAGATCTCGCAATACTCGTTCCATCGCTTCTTTCATTGTTTATGCTTTGGCGGAACATTCCCGTTCGCTTTATTAAAATAATGAGGACAAAGTCGACATATACACCAAAAAAATTGCGATGCATATAATAATAATTTTTATAAAGTTCACGTTTTTTGTTAAAGAAATAAATGAAAGAAAAAAAAAAAAAATTCTTTGCCAACTTTTATGTCCGACTGGAACAGTTAAACAATTAAGCAACTCAAGCCATACATATTACATGCTTGAAAACAATGCATACACAAACACACACATGTATATAACAGGTGGGCTGAAAAGTTCATAGGCTTAAACATAGATGGCGCTACTAGTATTAAATCCATATGATTTTTAGTTAGACGTAAACTTCAAAAGACCCGTGCGTAAATTTGACAGCTGTTGCATTATCAGTATGTGAGTTATAGCATTTTTAATGAACCAACTTTTGCTAGCTTGAGAAAATGGATAGAAAAGAATTTCGTGTGTTAATAAAACATTGCTTGCATTTTGTCGAAAAAAAAATACTATTGAAGCTAAGGCTTGGCTTGATAAACATTATTCGCATTTTGCATCAGGAAAATCAACCATAGAGAAGTGGTTTGCTAAATTTAAACGAGGCGAAATGAGCACCGAGGACGATGCACGAAGTGGACGCCCCAAAAGAGGCTGTTACCGGCGAAAACATCAAAAAGTCCAAAAAATAATTACGGATAACCGTAAAGTGAAGTTGATTGAGATAGCTAAGACCCTAAAGATATCAAACGAACGTGTTAGACATGTCGTGAATGAATATCTGGACATGCCAAAGCTCTGTTCAAAGTGGATGCCGCGCGAGCTCACAATCGACCAAAAACAACAACAAATTAATGATTCTAAGCAGTGTTTGGAGCTGTTCAATCGTAATATAGCCGAATTTTTGCGTTGATAGGTGACAATAGATGAAACATGGCTTCATCATTTTACACCGGAGTCCGCAGAAACACAAAAGTAGGCTGGCAAGGTTATGGTATCAATGTTTTGGGATACGCATAGTATAATATTCATTGCCTATCTTAAAAAGGGAGAAACCATAAACAGCGACTATTACGTAGCGTTATTGGAGCGTTTGAAAGGCAAAATCGCGCAAAAACGGCCTAGTTTGAAGAAGAAAAAAGTGCTGTTTCATCAAGACAATGCACTGTGTCACAAATCAATGACAACGATAGCAAAATTGCATGAATTGTGCTTCGAATTGCTTTCGCATCCACCGTATTCTCTAGAACTGATCCCCAGCGACTTTTTCTTCTTCTTAGACCTCAAGAGGATGCTCGCTGGACAGAAATTTTGCGCCGATGAAGAGGTAATCGCCGAAACTGAAGTATATTTTGAGGCTAAAGACAAATCGTGCTATAAAATTGGTACTGAGAAATTACATGACCACTATAATCGTTGTATCGACCTTGAAGACAATTATATTGAATAATGAAATGAAATTCTGTCAAAGAAAAGAATTTTTCTATGTTTGCCTACGAACTTTTCAGCCCAGCTGGTTAATATATGTATATATATATATATACATTTATTTGTTTGTTTCTTTTTCTTTTTATATATATAGGCACACCTCAATCATATTAATGAATGATTAGCTAAATGTCTTTTTTTCCAAGTTCTGATTACCATACAAAGAAACAAAAAAACTTTCTTTAAATGTTTAGTTTCATTTAGAATTTACTGTTATGAAATTCAAATTTAGACAATATGTCTAAAAACTGGTGGAACTTCAGCTTATAAAGTGGTTAAAAATTTTAAAATAAATTAAAAAATTTTTTTTTTTACTTAAAATAGAAAACTGATTATTGATAAATCTTTTTATACCGTTTCACTTAGAGGAGTACTGGTTTCATTCATCATACAAGGACTAAGAAAAACGAATCAAACCCTTATAAAGGATGTGAAGTTAAATTTAGATTTAACTAACAAAGTCCCAAACCAAAATTTTTAACAGAGGCTTGTTCAGCGATTAACAGAATTCAGTTAATCAAAGTGTTGGGGGGATTTATATGAAGTATCTTTAAAATAGGATTATTCTGGAACTTTTTTGAACGCATATGATAAACAGTACATCAATCTTTGTTAATTAGATAAAATTTGATGTAAAAAATTTTTTCTGCTATGTCAAATATGACATTCAAAAAGCGAAAGCTTAATTGTCCACTGTGGCCAAACCACCAAGTGCTGCGAAAAAGTGAAATTGACATTGGGTGAATCCTTGTTCCATGCCCTTTCCATCGCTGCATAGCATGTGTTAAGTTGTGCGTGGAAAAAATTGAAAGTTGCAAGTACTTCAAATGTTGCAAGCACTCACATCGTTGCAAATACTTACATCGTACCAAGTACCTACATCGTTCCAGAGCAAGGTGAATAATAATAGTAACAAACATTATCAACACCGTGAAGAGCGACATTACTTGATTGAATATCCATTAGTTTGCAATCTATTGATAAAGCCGTTAAATTATAACAGTAAATAGGATTGTTCCAAAAAACAAAAAGTGCAGCTTTTACTTAAGGTATAAAAAAATTTTCTTTTTTATACCTACCACCGAAGGTGAAAGGTATATTCCATTTTGTAATTTGGTTAGTAACTACCAAAAGAAAACTTCGGGGGTCCCACAAAGTATACATATTCTTGATCAGTATCAATTTAAAATCGATTTAAGCGTCTGTTCGTCTGTGTAATGTCTGTGGTAAACATTCTCCTGGCCGCAAAAATAAAGATATCGGCCCACCTATGAGAATTTAGTTTTTCAACCTTTTTTATGATAAGGGTGGAGGGTATAAAAGATTCGGCACAATCGAATATAAGTTTCTTATTTGTTTTATATTTGTTTTTTCATATATAAGTCTTAGGTAAAGGTTAAAAAAATATTTTTTTTAATAGTTGTTTCTTATATATATGTCTTACTTAAAGGATAAAAATAGTTTTATAAACTTTTTTTTTTATAGTTTAAGTAAGACAATCTTTTTTTAAGTTTTTTAAAACATAATTAATAAATATTTGATGGATTTCTAACAAAGGAGTTCTTTTGTTTTCTTTCCCTGACTTCCTTTGCTATGCCGCTACCAATCATTATTTGCAATTTAGAAAAAAATAATCAAAAAAATTTTTCTAAAAATGTTTTACAAAATCCAATACAAATCAATCGGAAAAAATTATCATTGATCTGAAACTTTTTATTTTTTTTTTCTTACGCGACTTGAAAATCGGCCATAGATTCAGTAAATTAGTAAATTTTCATTCTCAATGCCTACTACAAAATCTTATTTTGAAGCTGCACGTACGATTCCAAGTGAATAATCGGATAAAAATTGAATAAAGCAGCAGTACGATCAGATGGGAAAACCTTTTCAAATAATAATTTTAAAGAAATTTTTACTTTATCTTTAATAAACGATTAATTGGCTTTGAAAGCTTGTAAGGGTATGGATCAATTGTGTTTACAAATTTTTTCATCTCCAATTGGTTTTTGTACGCTCCCAAATTTATTCATTGCATTCCAGTTTATTTAGCTGCTGCGGCGATGAACAGTGATTGCGTTAGGATATCCAAAGCATAAATTACCTTGATGCACACTACTATTAAGGAACACTGCCAACAATAACTGATAAACTGGTAATAACTGGGACGAAACAATGGCGCAATATGCCTAAAATTTCATGAAATTTATGAAATATAGCAAAACACGCCCAGGAAGCTTTACTAGCACTAAGCTAGAATTACAATGATGCTATTATTAGTGGAAATTACTCGTGATTAACACTAGTTTCTATCGATTACTTTTTGTATGTTCGAGTGGGACTACCAATCTTCCAACCCCGTTTTTGTGCACAGCCTTGAAAATTTTATTATTATTATTTATTCCCTTACGATATTGATGCTTTGTATAAAAGATGGAAGAAGTAGTAGCTAATGAAGTACATTAATTTGAATCAAATTCTCTTTCATTATAAATTTCTAACTTTTTAAAAAAAAAAAAACGGGGGGAACTTGTTAAATAAAATACATATAAGTCGTCGTTACAAAAAATCCCCAAATACAAGGAATATAAAAAGTAAAAATCGATTCCTACCGAATATAAGTTCTTTCCCGGTAATACGTTAATTTTCTATAATTATTTTTTTTTTTTTAGGCAAACATTAATTTATTTAAAATTTTCTTATTTTTATTTATATGTTATTATTAATGTTTTCTTTCATTTTAATTTGCACTTACGTTCCAAGCTATAGTGTCGCGTCTGCGTCATTAAGTGAGCTTTTTTTTTTTAAAAAAGATTCTACGGTTTTCCCTAAAGCAATTTGAAAAGCAATGAAAATAATAACATCAGCATTAAAATATATAATGAATGAAATAATTTTTTAGCTTTATTTTTACTCTCTCGCGTGTTTCTTTTTCGTTTTAAATAAATACACAAAAACGCAAATTTTATAGCTTAAAGAAAAACAAGTAAAAATAGATAAATGCACAACAAACATAAAAAATCTCCACTCCCTTTGCAAAGCATCATCATTACCACTGCATTCCGTCATTGCTCTCTTTGTTTTGCTGCTGAGTTGCCTTGACAGCGTTCAATCAACCACGCAACAGACAGGCACAGAGTAGTTGTAGGATCTGATGAAATTGTTCAATAAAAACATTTGCGCGTTATTTCGCACATAGAAATTTTTACATATTTATCAATAAAAACAATTTTTTTTTTTTTTTGAATATAAAAAATAACTCTTTTTTTTTTTATTGTAGAAAATGAAATGAAAATCTTAATTGCCTTAAGGTGGATCTTGTATAGTCAACAAGTAGGATATTTTTTTCACGGTCAGTCGGCACGGGAATGAATTTTTCGAATAATCGCTTAAGCGAATATTTAAAATAAGTTTCTAAACTGTTCTGGGGTTTTTATCTATTGTTTATATAGGGTCTCCCGATATTTACGTAGTATTTGAATTAAGTTGAAAACAGAGCTTTTTTTTCTTAATTGTAATTTTTTTCATTAAGTCATAATGCACATAGGATAGGGTTATGCACGGAATAAAAATCGAGCAAATAGGCTTGACAGCTTTGTTGGCACATACGGGTACATGCCGAGAAAATTCTAATCACCGAAACGAGAAAGCACACCACCAGCGCACAGTTCATGTAGTAATTGAATTATTTCATGGGATATATGGCAAACGTTCACAATTCAATTTCGACAGAAAGATCTTGGTTATCGTAGCGCGATATTGAGCACCAGTCACAATCAATATTGCGGCCATAGTTTGTACGAAATTTGTGAACTGTGTTCGCCAAATTTTCATTATTTTTAAAACAATAAAAACGCATTACTCTCTAGTGTGGTGCTCCTTTCTTACTAACGCTGAGTTGTCACCTATCAAATGGTTTTTTCTCTTTTTTTTTGACACCTCTTCACCACACAAATGGCGAAAAATTCAAATTTTGAGCAAATTTTGAGAGACCCTTTATATGCATATGGTTTTCAATATAAATTTATTTCTTTTTTCTGACGATTGTTTTAATTTCTTAGCGATTAGGCTTCTGCTTAATTCCTTGCCTAATTGATAAGAGGTGGATCACTCTAAGTGAAAAAAAGCGGAATTATAAAGTCGGCTTACTCCAGTTCAATTCCTAATGCGGTAGACCGATTATACATTAATTACGATTGGTGTGTCAATTCTCGGCTAGATAAAGGAGTTATATTTACTTATCGGGTGTACAGTTTTTTGCAGACTTCTTTCTTCCTTCCTTCTTCTTCCATTCTTTCTGATCATTACCGTGTTTACTTACACATATAGTGAGTGAGTGATCATATTTAAAATAAATGACTGAAATAGTAATCACCATATTGTCAATTAAGAAGAATTAATATGACACCCAAGTGTCAACACACATGGAAAATTTAAAAAATTTAAAAAACAAACTTTATATGATTTTTGTTACGCACCACAAGGCTTGTGTTGAAACCAAGAAATTATCATGAGGTCGAGAAGCGATTATTACTGCATATACGATATTACGATATTACGATAAATCTCATTTTTGCACAATAAAGCGAAAAAGTAAACATTAAGAAGACAAGCGTTTTAAATACATCCAATAACTGACTGTTTCGATATCAAAAATCGTGACCCATGCGATTTGTGACCAAAGAAGATCGTTAGGGCGAAATAAGTCCGATATTTTGTGTACTCAAAAAGCCAATCCATTGATACGATTTCGGAAGATTTACCTTTTCATTACTATTTTTCCTTAAAATTTTTAGCAATTAATCAGTTGGTTTCATAGAGCCTGCGTTGTGATATGTGTAGCTGGGTACTTCTTCAGTGAACGCTTGTTTTTTCTATTTGCTAGAATATACAAAAACTTGCTTGTTTTTACTTTTCTGCGCTTAGATATATAAATGTAAAGTTCCTCATTAGCGATTGTCTTATAAAATGTTTTCCAAGTGTAGGAATTGAGTTCTTAAAGCAAACGATCGTGTAATTATTTTCTATTCATTATTTTTACTGCATTACTACCTAAGAATGATTGAATTTTACGCTAGCTAACAAGACGATCTGTTTTGATTAATTCGTGTATGGCGTAGATGATGTTCCTTGGCATGACAACTGAATTCCATCTATTAACTTAATATTTATCTGACTACCGCGACTGAGTTCATAAAGCCAATCGTAATTACTGTAGGAATTGATCCCTAAACAACGCAATAACTTCGCTCACTCTCGCTTCATGTAGATCTTCCCATAGAAACCATACAAATTTTTAGAGTTTTTTTTCTATTTTTCTTTCCTTTTTTTCGAGACGGAATACAGATAAAACAACGCGTAATATAAACATTTTGTGGAGTTTTATCATGAAAATTTGCCAAATTTTACGTAGAAAATACGTTTAAGTACATTTATTAACATCAAGATCTCTAACTACAGGTTATCACGCGACACGTTTTTTTGCCTTTGTTTTTTTTTTTTTTTTTTGCTTTAATTTTAGCGAATAAAATCAGCAAACAAACGGACAGAGGGACAACTGTTCGATGAATATTTATGAACAAAACAACAACTTTTTGTAAAATTCGATCTTTTACTGATGGGCATAATTAGTTAAGAAAATAAATAAAACAAAACGTGAATCTCTTATCAACTAGAGAACAGATTTTAACAGAGATAGATTTGGAGGTATTGCTTTTAGAACTTTGTTTAGCTTAACTTTCACTTAAGCGTAACTCTGCTCTAATATTAAATAAGAGTACAATGAATCTTGATGACTTTACACAATAAATGATAGAGACATAGAATTTTTGTTTTTTTTCTCTTTATATATTATATAGATTTTTTAAAATGGAAATCAAAGGTATACATAAAAAAGCAACAATAACTTATTATGCTTCGTTGAGTTTAGCAAAATAAAGAATTCATCAACCGAACCGAACAACAATAAAAACAGCAACAACAGATAAAAACAGAACATCGCATATGGTTTACAGTTAAAACGGAAACGGGAAATGAGTATAAAATTTCATGACAATAAACATAAATGAAAAAAGGAAAAAAAGACAGCGAAACGATAAGAATGAGAAGGGAGGACAACTTTAGGAATAAAGTTGTTTGGGAGTAAATTGATTACATTTTTTTTTTCTGCAAAATATATTTCATTAAATATCTATGAAGCAGGGATGAAAAAATACCGGAATGTTATTAAACAAACAATAAAAAAACCAAAAAAAAAAAAAGAATTTCTGAGTAATTATTTATCAATTATGAATTTGCCCTTAAACTTAATGCTGACAATTCTCCTCGCAACGTATTCATAATATTATGGAGTGAGTATTAATGTTAAATAACGCAGATCGATAGTTTTTTCATTATTTTTTAAAAAGCTACACTTTTTTGTAAAAAAAAAAAACGAGATTGATCAAATTATCTAACAGAAAGCATAAATAAAACAATATCCACAAATAATATGAGTTCTGCATGTCTTTACATATAGGACAGGAGGATAGACAAAAGAAAAAATATTTTCATCTGAGTGATCGCTGACAACAAAATTGTTGAAATGAAATAAAAATAAAAGAAAAAAAAGCAAATCGCTGCTATTACTAGCCACCCAACTGGGCACGTGTCTCGAAATTTATGCCTGCTGTTCAGAACAGTCTCATACGGTCTCCACAGTAGTGGAGAGACAGAGGGAGCGCATGGCTTTTAATCAAGTTATTCTTCTTCTTCTTTTTCCTGTTTTAGTTTACAAAAAATTTTATATTTTGAAGATCAACTAGGGATGGGAATTTTTTTTTACAAGTGAAAAAAACTTTGTCTGACTTTGCTTATCGATGATATGTCGAACAATTGTCTTTCATTTCGGGAGCATTAGCTGTTTGGCAAACGAAACCAGAATTTTCGGGAATCATCGATGGCAAATTTCAGATCGCGATCTGTTCTAGATCATTATGTATTTGATACAGCTAACTCCCTCTTAGTCCCTTTTTTAGCAATAAACATATAATAACATCATGATGTTTTTCATGTTCATTTATCCTACTGAGGCAAATGGGTTTTAAGAAAATTTTTCCCAAAGGTTATGATTATTAAATGAATTTAAATTATTAAGTTTAAGTTTTTAAATAATTCAAAATATAAAACAGTTAAATGTCACGATCGTTAACCGACACGAACGTATCACATGATTTTCTATTATATTAATTATTTTTGTTTCTATTATTAGTATTATTTAAATTATTTTTAATTGTATTTAATTACACGTAGATGTCGTTTTTTCCTTTTTCTATTAATTTCTAATTCTGATAAAGATATCTCGCACATACATCTAACTACTAATTTAGATTATTTTATATTCATACACTGACTTGAGAGAAATTCTAAACTAATTATTACCTTTGTAACGAAGAGAAGTAGTTGTAAATAAATATATATGAAAGCCATATTTCAAACGATCTGCAGTTCCTCCATATTTATCAAAACTATTATAATTAATAAACAGATCTACGTGCAAGAAATCTTATTTTGTATTGTACTTTTATGAATGTAAAGAAGTGAATGAGTGAACTCTTTTTTTTTTTGTTTTAACGCAAACATAAACTAAAGCTAATTACGATAAAAAAAAAGGAGTGAAGCCACCTACAATCGAAAAAATGGCTTTAAATATTAGCGTCATAGTTGATGACATTTGATCTATTTTGCACTGTTGTCCAGAGTTATTTATTAATACATAAAAAAAAAAAAAACAAAAACAAAAATTTTTCCCATCTTAATAGTGAGTACATAAGATTCGCTATAACAGGCAACATTTTTTAGTGGCTTAGTTTAGAATCATAACAACCTTCATATAATTAGTCACGCCTTATTTAATGCTCTATGTTGACAAAGAAAAAAAATAATGGCATAAATATGTGAACAAAGAATTAATAACAATTAAAATAAATTTCTAATGAATAAAGAAAAAAATAATAGACTGAAAAAAAAAACCAAATAGAAATGGAAAATGTGTTAGTAATTAATAACTCTGTGATATTGAATAATAATTCTAATAAGAAGCCAAAAGTTAGGTTTTATCATATTTTCATAGGGAAAGAATCCTAAGCAAAATTTCTACTGTTTTTGTCTCCAATATATACCCTTAGTGGAGAAATTCATTTCAATTAACTTTATTACATTCTGGGAACCATACTAGATTTATCATATCACTTGTAGTAGCAACGCTTCATACTTTTGCATAAAAAAACCAGAGAAGTCGCTTTAAAAGTGAATATTAACTTATTTATTGTGTTACTCAATCACTGACAGTTGAGGGTTCTTTTAACATTTACACCAAGTTGCACATATTTTGAGTCGATTTATACATGGTTTTTTTTTTATAATATACGTTGTCTCGAAGATTAAAATTAGAAATTGGCGGAGCTGCTTCGAAAGATTGTTCGAAAGTAGCTGAAGATTGCTCATAAACACGACCCCGATTAGGCAAATGCCGTTATTATATTAAGGGTATGAAGTTATATTTAAATATAACTAGCAAAGTCACAAACCAAAAGTGTTAACAGAGGTTTGTTAAGCGATCAACAGAATCCGATTAAACAAAGTCTTGGAAGGTTTTATACCAAATACAGTTAAAAAGGAACTATTTTGAAACTTTTTTGAATGAATATGATGAACAAAACATCAATTTTTGTTAATTGGGTAAAATTTGATATAAAAAAGTTTTTCTGCTATGTCATATATGACATTCAAAAAGCCGAAGTTTAATTATCCATTGTGGCCAAACCAAGGGATGTGCAAACACAAAATTTGTTTTGCATGATTCCTTGATGAATACCCTTTCCCTTTGCTAGTTATATTGAAATATAACTTTACACCCTTTATTATATTTGCATCTAAGGATGTGGTTTCAGAGATCGACATTTTTACCAAAGCGTAGATCTTCTAAATTCGTCCTAAACCGAATGCAAGTTTTTTTTCTTTTTATTAACATTATTTAATGATAGATTAATAAAAAAAAAAATAATAATAAATGATAAAAATAATAATAAATAAAAAATTAATAATAAAAAAAGAGAATTTCTTTAAAGAAATTACAATATACTCAAGGATAGGGGCACATGGATAAGGAATACATTAACTATATATATACATTTGACATACTTTTGAAAACTAGGAAATTTTCAGATACATTCATCGCACATTCACTGATTAGACGCGGAATGTTTTGCTTTTTTTTAAATTAACTATGTGAGATATGTCACCTATAATATGGTAGTCAGGAAGGATTATAAGTAGAAAACCAAGGATATGCATGAACAAGATCATCATTTTTTAAAAAAACTCATCCAAAATAATTAATCATATCTTCATCATCATATTTCTCTCAATCATTATACAGTATATTGTGTTATATATTACATATTGCGTGTTATATATTATATACTTATTATATTATACATATTATATTGCATATTACATATTTATATTATATATCATATATTATATATTATACATTATATATACTATATATTGTGTATTATGTATTATATATTCTATATAGAGCGCATATGTTTGTAATAAAGGGAAGAATTACTATGTAGTTGCCTCGAAACGAAACTTGAATATGCTACATGAGATAAATACATGGACACAAAAAGTTTTGTATCTACCTTACAGATCATTTACCATAAAGTGCATCTGTGTTTATTCACTTATAATTTAACTGGAGAAAAAGAAATACGTTTCATTATTCCGGTCATTTTTTTTTACTAAATCCTAAATTGGAATGTTTTCATACATTAGTACACAGTACAGTATATAGAAGGCAACCCTTCGTAACGATGTGTACGCGTTTTCTTTGCTCGTAAATATGTGAAGTATTTTGGTAAACAACAGTTGTACTGAATTTATTCATTAATCCTGTTCTCATAGTTGCGTAATTAAATCTGATGAAAAGTGCTCTAAATATAATTTAGCGAAACGCAATCTTATTAACGAAATTTGTGATATTTTGGAGCGCTAGAGCTCTTTACAACGACAACGTCATCGATCAGCGATAAAAAGTAATGCAAAATATAACAATACTCTAAACAATTAACTTGAACATGAAATAAGACGTGTGTTACTTTTTTTTTGAACGCTCCTCGTACAATTATTTAAAAAGTGCTGCTTAACGTATAAAAACTAGTGGTGAATATTAACATATTCAGCCCAAATTCAATATAATGATTTTTTTATTGAAAATTTATGATCGCAACGATTTCATTAGAAAATATAAATTTTATGACAAAATTTATCTTAAATGCTGTACTATTGAATGAATATAATCGTAGAATTTCAATTTTTTCAAATTGATCGCTAACATTGATATATTGCGAGTAAATCAATTCTATTCCTACAGTTTATTTGAGAATTTCAAGTAAGATTTTATAAAGAATTTTCGCGATGTGAGGACGAATGGTCGAAAAGATAAAGAGGATTAAACATTTTTATTACACCTTTTTTTTCTTTTTTTTTTTTTGTAATGTATTCTAAAGTAACGATTTCATATATTCTCTCTATAATACCATCTACATCGTACAATAGTTCAATGTTAAGAAGGAAATCATAATTAATTTTTCATTAATGTGTATCCAAAATTCATCTAAAGGCATTTGTTTATTATTTTGCTTATTTTGAATTTATTTAAAACAATTTAATAGAGAAAATAATATAAACACAGTTTCTTCCTCATTTCCATTTTTATAATAATTTTACTGTATGTGTGCTATGTGTGCACTCTAATTAATATGTATAGTATGCCAGGTTTGTTAATTAATGTACTAATAACATAATAACACCAGAAATATTTATAACGAGAAATTCATATTTTGTTCGCGATAAAAAGAAATTGTAAAATAATATACAGATGTTATATGATAAGCAAGCCTTTGCATTAAGCCATAAAAAAATACTTAATTAAAGAAGGGGAAAATATATATGTATATGAAATGGAAATTACCGTTAAGTCGATTAGAAAACAAATGAAAGCTTGCAAGAAAAGTTAAAAAAAGAAAAAGAAATCATAACAAATGAGAAAGTTATGTTCGTCTTAGGACGACTTTTGGATTCACACCATTTAGGTTTAAAGTTTAATTTATTTTCAGTTTATTAATACATACGGGGAAAAGTGCAACAGCGAATACAAGTATAATAAGAGGTCACATTTAGTGACTTATGAGTAAAATACATACATTTGTATAAAAATTTTTTTTACGAAATTTACCATAGTTTTGAAGAAGAATTTTAAAAGTTCCAATTACAGTCTAATAATCAATACATTCTATTCGGAATCATCTATTGACTCTTATTTTCAATATATCGAATCGTTTATATAAGCGAAAGTATTTGTGTATAAAAACTTTTGTTTTCTAACTCAATTAATTACTGGTAAACGGAGTTTAATTATATTTCCGTTTCCTATAGTTACGAGCGATATGAGAAAATTTAAATACCATTTTTGAGTAGTGATTACAATTGTGAAAAAACTTGTATTAACTTTAATAATAATTTTTATATTTTACATGCTTTATATGTAGTACACCTTATAAACAAATAGCAGTCTATCAGCTGTACTAAACCCATTTAACGCAAATGCAAAAAACTGTTAAATATTAAATTAGGCTTACGTCAAATAGTGGAACACCTTAGGGATAATTGAATTATAAAGCAAATGGGTAAAGGGAAATGTGAGACGTGCTTTCGGAATAGAATGCTGTAAATAATAAATGAAAATTGATATTTTGTTTTGAGAATTACGCGCTTTTTAGCCCCTATCTCTCTCTCTCTCTATAATAAATGAGAAGACCTAGGAAGAAAGACGATATAAATTTCTGAGTAAAACAGTTCTTGATGGTCTTAAAGATCTCTCTCTTCAGATTCAGAAAAAAAAAACAAACAAAAAAGAGAAGAATAAAATTCTGAGCGTTCTATAAACGGGCCGTTTTAGCATTTTTTACTGCGAAAGCTTTCAAGAACTAAAATAAATCGAACCGTTCAGGGATTTACTATGTTTCTACTCAGATTTTAGGAACAAGACGATATAAATCTCTCAGCATAGAAGTTTTTGACGGTCTTGAAGATCTATTATCAATTGATATAAAAAAAAAGTCGATAGATTCTTTAAAAAATTGCTATAAACAATATGATCTTTCCTGTAGTAACTTATTGCCGTCCAATGGTTCTTTTGTTTCATAAACAATTTCACAGCGTAGTTATCTGTAATCTAAATAATCGTGAACTGAAAAGTTATTTGTTGCTCCTACGCATCATAAGTCAGTAGCTTAGTAGTTCAATTAAAAGTATTTTGCATTTCAGATCAATCTATTGGTAAATTCTGTCACTTTCTTATAGTAATTTTTTACAACATTTCTTTCTCATTTTTTTTCGTCCCATAAAGTAACATATTGCGTAATTTTGCTGTAAACACATGTCGTCAAGACTTAATTCTTACAAATCTCAAAACTCAAAGATAAACCATAAACTAGTCATCAAAATATTTTCTTTCTTTCCTCGCAGTTCTGCGTCTCATTGATATGCAGATATTATCAAGTATTTGCATTGAATAATCTCGTAAGACATATAAGTGGATGGTTACTTATCGGAGCAATTGTAGGGACCATAAATTGACCTTTTTTAAGTTATCGAACGAATGTGAAGAATTTTCGATGATTTGCGGATCATATTATTATTATTTCCATAATTAAAAGGTACATATAGACAATTTGAATTGTTACGATATAACCTAAAAAGAAACCAAGAAAGCTGGAGTACGCTGATCATTTTTAATCTCATAATTTTTGCCGAAGAGATAGCAAGATAGGAAAGATGACCATCTCTCTGTCTATAACTCTGCATGCGCGCATTCAATTGCCATTATATTTGGTGTAGGTGTGAGCGGCTACAGTGGATGCACCGATGCATGACCGATAAAGGCACGATCAGGCGTACACATCTCAGGGTGCGGCCATAATTTAACTTTTCACTTTTTCGTCACTTCTTTCTTCCCGATCATCAGCGTATAGAGAACATCCCAAAGGACTAGCCATAACAAAAAAAAAGCGCCTGATAGTTAGATATAAGCTCTGGGTTGATTTCTAAAATGTAAATTCTGACACAACAGATGGATAGATATGCTTGGGATCTCACATTAATCTACAATCTACGTCCAGTCTCCCTCTGTTACAAAGGCAATGACAAAATCAACTTACCTCACATTTATTGTTCATGAAGATAAAAATTGTAACTAATTTGTTAGAAAAGTAATAAAATAAAGTAGAAACCGCAGATATAATAGAAGTAATGAAAGTAAGCATATAGTGTACTAACGTATACGTATATACGCCTTTGGGTTCAATAGAGAAAACGGATGAAAATGATTAACTATTTATTTTTTTTTTTGTTTTTCTATAACCTTAACTGAGAGCTCATGCAGATAATTACATTTCTTTCTTTAATTTTCTACTATTTTCTTAACTTCTCGTATATAATTTCTGAGGAATAAATAAAAAAAAAGGAAAAAATTGAAAAAAAAAAAAATTATTAAACGTCCCATACAATGTCTAGTCTCTTCACTTTAAATTTTTTATGTCTTCTTTTGAAAAATTCTCTAATATAATAAAAATGCAAAAAAAAAATGCTTATAAAGGCGTCTTCGTTGCCTTAAACTTACCATTTATTACATGCCACGTTTTATTACGTTTTTAGTCTGGCAATACTTTTGCGATTATTGTAATTTCCGTCTTTCAATATTTATCATTGAGCTTGTCGCGACTTCGCTAAATAAGTTACAGAACAAGGAGTAGTGAACACTTTTTACAATTTTTGTATCGGCCCCCAGAACATACACAAACACATGTTCTCATAAATTAAATCTACGCATGATTTCGCAGGGAAATTCCAAAATATATTGCAATTTTTATACTAACACATACACGAGTATATCATAACATATTTAATGTTATTCATTAAATGAAAAAATTTCTGATGATATTATAAGAAACTATTAATTCATAAATATTAGTGACTTTGACGAAATTCAATGAAATGTGGAATAGAAAAGCAATAAGCAATTAATGTCAATAAGGAAATTTTTTTTTAATTTCCATATCTCTAAAGTGGTGAAATAAACGTCCCGAATGGAGATAACAATGTAAACGAAAATACCTATCGAAAGTAATTCGTATCTGCCAAGTATTAATCTTCATATTGATCTTCAAGTAGCTTTACTTCGTTGTTCATTAATTCCTAACGATTTGCGATCGAATCAAAGACTTCTGTTGATTTCGATCATAATTCGATAAACATTGAGTTAATTGTTTGGAGACATTTTGATTTAGTGTTTTTTTTTTCAATACTCATAGATTTTACTCGTACAAGAGTACACTCAATATCCTGCTTAAATTTTCGCGTGCTTATTTAAAGTATTTTATTCGACCTTTTTATAAGAGCTACTAATTATTCTCAGTTAAATTCTCAGTTGATATCGAAATAATTTAAGAAATTTTCAAACATTTAAAGAAATATATATACATATATATATTGTTACGAAAATCACAAACTGATAAAATGCAACTACAACAAATTTGATAAAATCTATGAACAGGAAATTCCTTTGAATGTGATACCTACCGTGACCATAGAAAGACATATTTGCAGCTGTCAATAAAATCAAAAATTGATAGGGAATTCCCGCGAAATCTGTATGGAATGTGATTAATGAAACTACGTATTCGCAGGTTTAGCAGAAAGGTATGCAGAGTTTGTGATATCCGTATGATTTATAGGCAGAGCATTTTGCTTGAAACAGGTCAGTCGATTAATAATATTTGAGAAGTAACTAAGTGTTGAAAGAAATAGTTCTTGGTAATAATTTGTAAAAATAATTGAGATTGTAAATACTTCTTAATAAATAAAGAACTTGCAAATACCAAAATCTAAGCTTTTCGCGATCTAGCGATACGAACTGTGCCTAACAGGAAAAATATAATTAAAAACATAATTGTAACAATATTTTTTTACCTTTATTCAACGACATATCATTGATGGTGTCATCAAAATGGATGCGTGGCAATGTTTTTGATTTGTACTCACCTGTAAAGAAAAAGAGGAAGAAATCTCAATTTAAAGAAAAATCTTTGAATACTTACAACTAATAAATACTTGAAGTTCTAAAATATGTTAAAAATTTCATTTTTTTTTATATCCACCACTGAAGAATGGGCGTACATTCATTTTGTCATTTTGTTTGAAACACCTAGAAAAAAGCTTCCGAGACTTTACAAAGTATAAATATATTTTTGATGAACATCAAAGTTAGAATCGATTTAAACATGTCTGTCCATATTTCTGTTGTAAATATTCTCTTGGCCGCAAAAATGAAGATATCGGTTGAAATTTGAGAGAAACGTTGGAAGTTCTTTTACAGATATTGGTGTTGAAAATATATCAAATCGGTCAAAGGGCACGTCCATAGTACAACGTACACTGAAAACACTTCTGCTTATAAGAAAAAAAGTGGAGATTTTTGCCTATTACTCATAAACCATAGCAGACAGGTCTATAAAATTTAAGAGTGTGAAGTTATATTTAAATATAACTAGCAAAGATACAAGAACTTCCAATGATTCTGTTAGGAGAATGCTTACCACAGACATTACGCAGACCAGTGAACGGATAGGCGGACATGCCTAAATGGATGCTAAATTTGATGCTGATCGAGAATATATATATACTTCATGGGTTGTCTGAAGTTTCCTTCCGGGCATTAGAAACCAAATGACAAAATGAATATAACCTTCCCCTTCGTTGATGGGTACAAAAAACTTTTTCTTTCTGGGTATGCATCCGTCTTTTTACTTTTATTTTTATTATTTTTTCTTTTTTATTTATTCACATTTTTATTTTCATTTATTTATTTATTTCAAATTCTGTTTAGCATAAGGAATTCTTTAATTTTAAATCTATTTTTGATTTTTCAAACTACAACCTATTTAACAATTTCCATTACAATGCCACTCATCTTCAGCATCTGTTTATCATATGTTTGCAGAGAAATCCAAATCTTTTTTTTTTCTATTCTTTCTTAATTTTTTTTTCTGTTTTTTGTTTTTTTATTTAACGCCCTACTGACCATTTGAATAAGCGACATAGATACGAAACATGTATTGAAAAAGTATTGAGCCATGAATGAATATATTTTCATGGAAGCATGTGTGTTAACAATAATAAATAAACAACAACAATGCGCTTTAATACTTTTTTTTGTGTTCTTTTTTTTAATTTCAAGAATTAATGGCTCTTTAAATAACTAACTGTGTTTAGTAAATAAGTAAACTTTTGTATAAAAACATTACTCCACTTCATTGCCGACGTTGTCGTCGTCATTAACATCATAAACACTATTGAAACTAAGGCAACAGTCAGCTTTACACAATAAATACACGCAGAGAGTAAAGTAACAAATGAGAAGGAGAAGCAAATAGAAAAGAAATTTTCAACTTGTTCAACACTTTTTTTTGTCATTGTTTGAAGAAGGAGAAAACAATATATAGCAAGAATTATTATTATTAAGAATATTTATTATATTTATAACTTTTATTATTTATTTCTTTTTTTTTTTGTTCTTATTTTTATGCCTTTTGTTTGTCTCTTTTTTAGTCGGTGTTGTTTATTTATGCTTATGTTTACGAATATAAAAATTAAGCTTTATTTTAAACACTTAGGTCAGCTTTTTTTGTTAAATGATTGCAACTAATTTCGATATATTTAATGGGAGCACCGCTTTAACAATCTGAAGAAATAATTGGGAAAAGTTTTTGAAATTTTAAATAAAATATTCATTATTGCGCTTCTATACCACAACTATGGAGAAAATTGAATACAATTTTAAACTACAAAGTGTTTAGTGAAAATTAATTTAAATTCAAATTATTCGAAAACTTTCTCTTTTCTTTTTGCGACCATCACTATTCTCTCTTCTCTAAGAAGAAATGAATTTTACAGATGTAGAACACTGACGAAGAAAGAAGAGGAGATTACTTGAAAATATTACGTCTTCAGAAAACTAATTGATCTGGTGTGGGGAAATTGGAGAGTTTTTATCGATTGATTAAATTAATTAGGTAAAATGAATAACAGTTTTAGCGAAGTGAAGCTAGATCATCTACAGTTGTAATTCACTCGTTGCGACCGTCCTAGGGACTTCGATACCCTTTGACATTGATCTTCTTTAAAGTATTCTAGACCATCTAGACATTTCCTCAACAGCAAGTTTCCGCTTAAAAGATTTTTTCTGAAATATTAGTTATGATATTTGTTCTTTTCTTTTCTTGATCAGTCTCAAAATCAACCGTTTAATCAGGGAACAATAAATGTCTAAACAACATTTGCGAATTATTTAAATTTTATATTAAAATTCGTTTTTGTTCACTCTAATCCTACGTGCGTTCATGTCAATTTACTGTCGTTGTATAATGCCATCATAAAGAATTTCACAAAAACGTTCGAATCAGCATTGGTAAGAAAGAAAATTTGCAGCAGCGAGGCAAATAAAACAGTTGTGCTTGTCAGCATTGTTAGTGATGATGATGAAGAAATCTTATAAGAAGGGAGATCAGTTTTGAACTCAATTAAATTCATTAATATAAACTAAACTGTATTTGTATTATATTCAGACAATAAACACTTAACACAATCTTGTATAATATGCATTTAGTGTCGTAGCTACCACCAAAAAAAAATTGAAACCGCTTATGGGCAAAGGCACTACAAATTCATTGCTTAACCAAATCAAAGCGTAATTTTTTCTTTATAGCTCGTTCGGTATTGTTTACATTTAGTTTAAATAATAACACAAAACAAAAAAATGAATTTCTTTGAGTTCAATATTTTTTTATTAAACAAACAAAAGAAAAAATTTGAATTTAACATCAAAGTTTCGCATTAGCAATAAACGTAAGTATTTCAAGGTTGAGAAATTTTAATAATTCACAAAATTTGTAGCTCTAACCATATTAACCATATGCTGACAACGGAATTGTTAATTAATTATAAGGCAAGAAAAGACAATCTGCTCTCAATATTCAATATTAAAAAATTCAATGAATAAAAAATTTGAAAAAATTTTATGAATAATTTTCTTTTAAAAAATCATATTTGCCATAAAGCAATTCTTTGAAGCTCACCAATCTCAATATATTTTGCTAAATGTGATCGCGTCAGTTCGATTCCTTTTATTTTACGTTGCAAAATATTTGAGATAAATATCTTTTACAGGACATATCTTTGTGTGTGGGGGTTTTTTTTGCAATGCGAGCTGGAGGTGGAAATCTTTATAGATACTATTAGCTCCGTGCCTCTAATATGCACGATTCGCCATCCATGGCGCCTATGTACTAAACCTACCCCCAAAACACACTCTTCGTCTACCACTTTCTTCCGCGGGACCACCACGGAGGCTGGTTGCAATTAGTGCGCTTCGTTTGACGGGAACTTATTGGTCGCCACTGCCTCTTCTCCCCGATCGCTTTCGCTCTATTCGCCGCGGCTCTTGGAGCGGTTTGCTTGCGAACTCGTTCAGAGTATTCCATGCGTCAGGATTCTTCGTGATCTCCACGCACGTCTCATGACGTCTTCACCTAGTCTAACCATATAGACTCAAAACTGGGAAAGCGAAACATTATGTGATCGGCGTCCTCCTCGGTGTCCACAAAGCTTGGAACAGCTTGTCAAACTGTCGTGACCGAACCGGCACAGATAGCAGCCGCGGCTGGTGAGAAGCTGCGTCGGGTAGAAACTTACTTCGCCGATTCGCCTGTCAATCCGTGATGATATGTTCGGGAGGAGCGAGAATATTCATTTACCTTCCGTTCCGCTCTCCCAGCACGCTTGTCACTTGTTTTTAGAGGTCAAGCGTTCCTCCTTTCTGAAAGCTTTCCCTTGTAGCAGTCCTAACTGCCTCTTCTGTCAATAGGAATCCTGCCTGCTAACACCAAGGCTGCCTCCTCCGAGATGGTTCGAAAGCCGCTAATATGCCTAATAGCGCTGAGACGATACACCGCGGCCGTCTTCCTGTAATTGGCCTTGACCAGAAGGCCATTGACTTATACTGAGCCTGCGTAAAGCAAGACCAATGTGACTACCGTTGATAAAACTTGGCGGTGGCTCTCTCGTCTCGCGTTTGGCATCATTCTTGCCAGTACCGCTTTGGTTACCGGCTGCTTTGTTAACCGCATACTGAATATGCCTTGTAAGGCTTAGTCGGTTGTTCACTGTTAGGTATCTCAGCAGTGTATCACTCTTAGGTATCTCAGCGCAAGAGATGATTCAATATCGTGGCAGCCGACTTTCATTCTTTCGACTATTTTCCGGCTGCTTATGAACACTGTCTCCTTTTTGTGGTCTGTCAGACTTAGCCTCGATGTGTCCAGCCACGTGTGTGTGTGAGAGAGAATGTGTGTCATATCAAATAAGAACGTATATGTGGTATTTCAGCTTTTAATGTCAATTTCTACTATCGTGAAGGTTCCAACTATAAATGAGAGGTACGAAATTAATTAAATGGATATATGGATAGGATGGGTTAAGTAGACTCAGATCTTTCGTTGATCAAGAATATATTTTATTTATGCAGTAATAAGCGGAAAGATAAATCTCTTCCTTAAAAGTATATTTATTATATATTATATATAAATGTTATATCTGCTTACTCGTATTTCTTCTATGTTTCTCTTTCTCACTGACTCTATCTATTATCATTTCTATCTCGATTTCTATATCTATCTCTTTTTGGCCACTCTATCCTTATCTTCATAACTATTTCTATTACGATCTCTATCTCTCTTTCTATCTCTATTACTATTTCTACCTCTATTTCGATACCTACTTCTATATCTATTTCAATTTCAACTTCTATTTCTATTTCCATCTCTATTTCTGTCCCTATTTTTAGCTTTGTCTACACATCTATTTCCATATCTCTTTTTGTTCCTAATTTTATTTTTATTAGGTCTGTCAAAAAATTGCCTGCATTGAAATTTGTCACTTTATAAAATCTACCTTTTGCATATATTTCTCCCGAAATTTTAGGTACATAGGTCTATGTTGATACGGTACAAGTTTCAGTCGTTCACAACATGTCGTTCAAGGTTTTAAGAGATGGATGTCAACAAGCAGAAATTAAGGCATGAAGAGATATGGACGATTTTCCTCGATAAAACCATGCTTTTCTTTAGAATCGTCGTACAATATAAGCAGGCGTCATCTCTTGTTCTCTTCGGCTATCTTATGTGAAGAACATATTTTCCTTTCTTCCATATCTTTCCCATTGTATGCAATAGAATTGAAATTGTTTGTTAAATTATTCCTAACTACGCAAGAAGCTCTTGTGAGTTTGTGCTGAAATTTCGTCCAGTGAACTTTGAAATTCTTTATCCAACACTATTCGAAGACCTCTAGAGTATTTATCGTCTACAAGTGGAAAATTCTTCACGCGAAATTTCGCAAACAACTTTCTGATTATTTTATAGCTTACTGCATTTACATCCCAAGCCGATTTAATTATTTCAGTAAGATTTAACTCTTTTTTTTTTAGTTTAAAACAGGAAATATACACAATGCCTTAAATGCTGCTTGTTCACATCTACCTCTTTATACTTTGATATAGGCTGAACGATAACTTTTGCACGATTGAAATTTATATCTTCTGGATAGAGTTAAGTAGACGCAAAATCTTCTGCTCATTAAGAATATATTAAATTTATGCAGTCCTTAATGAATACTTCTGGATGTTTACTTCTATTCCTTCTCCTACCTCGATTATTGTATCTATTTGGAATTGTATTTCAATCCCTGTCTCTATTCAATTCCATTCTATTGTCATCTCTATTAAGCCCTATCTCCATTTGTATCCTTCAAATCTTTTCACATTTCTCTGCCTTTTCATTTTTTATTTATTTATTTATTTCTTCGTTTTCTTTAAGAAATAGCACAGTTCTAACTATCTCTTATTTGTTGTCGTCTGTTAGCATTCCTTTCCCGATAGGATTAATAACATCATCCGTGTATCTTATAAATTTTAAACTTAATTCGGAGAACCATATTCACTTGTGACTTCCATGTTTGCTACTTTCTTGATGGTTACGTATAATATGAAAAGTCTAAAATATATAATTATTTTATCGGGGAACTAAGTAACGCCTTTACTTATTTCTTTTGAAGTGATTTTCCGAACGTTTTTAGTTTCATCTTGGATTTGAACTTATGGAAGTGCAACAGTTTAATAAATGAACAGTGCACGCCTTAAAACTGTTCGCATATTGTTTAAGTTTTTTTTTCGTTGTCAAAATCTAGAGAGCTTTACGTGTGTTAGCGCTAATTTGGAGTTGTTATAATTATCACGATACGTTTGCAATTGAGAGTCGATTGAAGAAGAAAGTCTATCTGCCTTATACAAATCAAGAGATAATTACAAATAGTGTTGATAAGATAACTGAAATTTACTGATTACTCGTTAGTCTCGAAAAATGGGCAGCTTTCCAAATCATCTATAGCGTATTTTTCAAATGTTGTAGGCAACAAGCAAGACGGAAGGGTTAAAGTTGAAAGTTTATAAAGAAGAATGACAATTGCTTCGCAAGGAGTTTTCTTGATGATAAGAAATGCAATTATGTTCACGAAAATGTTCGATTAGATGCACAGATCAATGTCTACGGCGGCATTGTATTTGGTATTTTGTTGGCAATGAACGATGTGAGACGTACCACAACTATATCTTGTAAACAACTATTTTTGGCGCGGATTGAAGGATCGGAATGTGGCTCTTTTTTGATTTCAACAAGGTACCGTTACATGATAACACTATCGGTGACAATGATGAGTACGGTATGGGAGGCAGTTAATGAAAGTCTCTACCTATAGCTCAGCATAATTATATGAGTTGTATTAATTAGACATTTCGAAAAACCGTCATCTAATTTCTTTTTTAGTTTTGCTATGACCTGTCAGTCACTCAGGGGACATGCATGGTGATCGTCGGCAAGGACAAAATGGGAAAAAGACGGTAGAGCCTCTCCAAGTATGTGGTATGTGGCCGATCGTAAGTGTTACAACTTTACCGATCTGGTATTCACTATAACTGCATCTACAAGTCAATGGACTACAGCACTTGGACTTAATTGTCGCATCTCGTATGCGGTTGCCCAATCCAGACGATGGGTATCCAAAGTTCGTCTCAAGCTGAAAGCAACATTTTTTCAGTTGTTTTTATCTATTTTTTTTTTTCTCTGAGTTCATGTATGGCGTCGTTCCTCCTTTTTTTCTTGTTTTATTATTTAATCTAATTCATGTTTAGTTATTCAGTTTCACGAAAATTTGTTTTCTTTCTTTCAATTGTTTAACAGTTTAATAAATGAGCATTATTTACATATACACAGTAAAACATGTTCATCAAAATCATTTTAATTCTAAATGCAGTACAGATGTTGAGGTCAAGACGGCATAACTTATCTAGAAGAACACTCAACTCTCTGCTTGTGCCTCTGAATGTTTAAGAAAGTAATGCAAGAGAGAGAGAGAGAGAGAGAGCTTATCTGCATTTACTCCGACAATCAAGCTGCGTTAAAGGCCTTGAACGGGAATGCGATTATATCTACCTATCTTGTGTTGGAGTGCCTGCTTTCAAGCCATGAATGAACTGAGCAAATTCAACAACAAGGTAGATCCGATATGGTTGTCCGTACATTCGAGTGTTGAAGGTAACGAAAGGCTTTAAACATGGTTTAGCCAACAAAGAGGTCCATGGGATATTGATAGTTCCGGAACCTTTCTGTGGCGTATCACGAGGTCATATTAAAAGGCTAATATCGCAATAAGCACAGAAAAAATCAATTAGTCAACGGCCAGAATAAATATTTATTAACTATCTCCGCATAATACACAAACACTCCCTCAGCTATCACCTGAAAAACATGCCTAACTCGGGTACCGATTCTTGCAGATTTTATGAAAGGGCAGTGGAAACGTCCCGTAAAATTTTCTGTGAATGCGAAGTAATCTGCAGAATCACACACCAAGGATTATGCGAACATTGCGTAAAAAAAATTCGCCAAACACCGTATCGTCCTCCGAACCACTACAAAGGTGGCAATATATATTAAAACTCTAAAGCTGGAAGTCCAGAGGCAGTGACGAGTGTAATAGGCCTTTTAGGTTGCAGTACGGTTTGCCTCAACGAAAAATAATAATGCATTATCAACTACGTTGTGTTGTAGGCAAAAAGAGATGAAGATATTATTTCGAGAGTTCTTTTTTTTAATTTTGAATGAGAATTTTTTCAGAGAATTCGCAATAAAAAAAAAATAAAAATAAATAAATAAAAAATAAAATGCAATTACTTGCATGCGGTCATACTATGTTAAATAATGTGATCTCCTAAATGATAAATGAGCCGGTGATTATGAAAATTGTTTAAGTCAAATTGTTTAAGTCGCCAAAAAAGTAAAACGAACGTTTGAGTTTGAATGGTAGACGATAACAACTTTTTTAATATTCTTGACTTAGACTACTTTCATAATCACCCATAATCACCAAATAATGAAACAATGAAACTAAATTCGTTTTACAGCGAATCTTGTATACCTACCAAGTTCATTAAAGTAAATATTAAGTTCAATCTTCCTTAATGACGTCGTATTCATGAGCCACTTGTTATTTTTCTGCACACATTTTGCTTCGCTGTGAGGGTTTGTATTATAAATCATAAATGAAAATGCTACGAAATATTTAGTTTTTCGTAGACATCAACAATGGGTTTAGGTGTACTGTTATATATATTTATATATGATTTGTCGTTTAGTTCTAGTCGCTTAATTAGTCCTAAGTCCGATCAAATCGAAAATATAACGAATTGCTACCAATGTTTACGGTGACCACTAGATATCGGACATAATCTCAACATCATGCCTAATTAATTACTCCCAGATATTTATGAAAACTAAGTTTGATCTTTTCTCAATGTTTGCGAAATAGATTTCAATAGAGACTCTACTAAACAGCATACATAAAATTATCAAATAATTTGCAGATTCAAAGTAATTACAATAAAAGAGCCCTCAACTAAAACGAGATTAAATTTGAATTCTTAATTAAACCTTTATGTTCCTCAAATATGAACGGACAGGAAGATATACTTAAATCGATACAATCTCTTGCGCTGATCAAAAGTATACATATTTTATAGAATCTCCATAACATTTTTCCTCGATACCTCTTTGAGAATTTCATTAAGAAACAGAGAAATAGTCATATATAGTGCAATTAGTTCAATATAATTCATCTCTTATTCCTTTGGTAATAGATGTTGTAATAATAAAATTCTTCATTTAGTTTTATTCAACCGATACTTACTTTACATGGCATCAATATGAACATTATTTACGAACACTACTTAACTCTTCAGTCTTCACACTCTTCGATAGATATTTTATACTATATTAGGTATTAATAATGTGTAAACAAGGCTTGCCTTTTACTGAAAGTTTTCTTAACATTTTTTTAAAAATGTTTTTCTGTTTATTTTAAATTTATTATTATACTAAAAAAAATGTAAAATGTTTAAATGTGACTTCTAAACACTTTTTGCTAATAATAAGAAATTTGAAGCCCTTTTAAATACAATATGTGATAAATAATAAAAACTTGAAACAATAAATAGGAAATTTTCTCAAAAAGCTAAAGCAAACGTACAAAACAAAAAAAAAAAGGTCAAATAATAATGAATGTTAGTTAGCTTCGTTTTGTATAACACAGAGTTAAGTTTTGAAGAAGAAAAAATGCAAAAAAAAAAAAAAAAAAATAAAAAATAAAATGGAAAAAAAAGTCATCATTAAATGCAATTTAAATTTTTTGCTATTTTTTTTTTCTACACCAATTTGTTATCGAAAAATTATGAAATTATTTACATCTAGCAGACAACGAACGAATAATAATAAATTTTATAGAAAAAAAAAATAAGAGAAAAAATACTGAAAAATCCAAAAGTATGAAAATTGCATGATTTCGATAAATTTCATTACTTTTAGAATTTTCTAAAAATAAACCGGAAATATGTAATGTTGTTTAAAAGAAAAAAAAACATAAAACTAAAAATTCCGCGATAATAGACTTTTTTTTACAATTTTCCTAATTTTTCTTTTTATGATTTAGTTCGTTTTTGGCCAATTACCTTTAATCCATTCTCTTGAACTTTGCCTGTATATTACTATTACTGTCTACTCAATTACTCTGCTCTGTTATATCGTTTAATCTACTTGAAAACTTACAGCAATAATAATAATAATAAAAATCATCATTATTATCATCATGATCATGATCATCATCATCATTATTATTATCTTCTTCGTTTTACGAATATATATGCATTTGTTATGATTCTCTCATCCAACACGTAAATGTAATTATATTTCTCCGTCCGTTTTCTGGCAGTTATTCTAGTTATGACAACTTATTTTATTACTTTCCCTTGTTATTATTGTTATTGACATTCTTAAAGTGGCAAGAATTTTATTATGAGGAAAAAATTTATTAGGTGTTTAGGTGCATAAAGACATACATTTATATAGATTGAGTTTTGCAAGGTCGACGATAATAGAAATGTTTCAAGTCATGGATTAGATGATGGCAAATCCCCCCCTATAACCAAGTATTCTTTAGAACGGAAACGAAGAAATTTAATCTTGATTATCACTAAAAACAATTTATAAAGGTTTTTTAATTAAGCAAATTTCCAACACAACCAATTTATGATCAATTTAAATTGCCTTAAAAAAAAACAACAACAACAACAACAACAACAAATAATAATAATTCCACGATTCAACAGGATTTTATTTCAAGCTAAACAAAAAATCCTTCTGAGTTTTTTCTTTTTTTTTGTTTTAGATAGAACTCAATTTATTTAAAAGCTATGTTGTGTGCACATCAGCCACATAACATAATATTATTACGAAACTCACCGCTGCCCAGAAAAATCCTTCTTATGCTTCACCTGTCGTGATTATATAAAAAGACGTATTTGCAGCTGTGGACGAAAGCAAAGTTTGACAAGAAGTATTCCCGCGAAATTTAACAGATAAAGGGATTAATCAAACTACATCAGGAAATCCAGCAGCAAGAGATTAGCAGATATAGCAGAATGGAACTCAGCGCTTATAAGCGGAGGATTTTGCTTAAGATGAGTTAATCGTATGTTAAGCGGAGAATAATGATATTCAAAGCAAACACAAACATAAAAGAAATAAGTTCCTTTAAATAATTGTAAAATCAATTGAGTTTGTAAATATTATCTACACTTCTCACTTTTTTTTGATCGATATGAACTTTGACTGAAGGAATATACCAGAAAAAAAGGCATGGCATGGTCATGAAAAATTTCGAGCTAACAACGCTTCAGAGGCTATTTGTTCGATGTGCTATTCCTCTTATAACCCCATCGTATATAACTTATGATTCAACAAAAAAGTTACAATTTAAAAAAAGTTTTGTTTTCTATTTAATTCAAGCGTTGCCTTAATTTTGGGCCGCCCTTTATATCTTAGATAATCTGATATCTGCATGAGACATCTACGTAAGATCAGTGATATTATTGTTTCCCGCAATCTAACTACTCTAACTAAGTCTAAGTCGATTTAGATCAAATGTAAAGTAGTAATCGACAACCCATAATAAGTTTCAAATGAGAAAACAACCATGAACATTGGGTAGGCTACCAAGAAAGCCTTACACTAAGCTTACAGAAGTTTAAGAACTTAGTTTTTAAAAAATCTGTAAAATTTAACAACTAACTGTTAGTTTACCCATCTGGTCGCATGCAGTAGAATGCAAAAGCCTTTAAACATAATCAAAATAGAAAACTATAGCAGTCGCCGACTTCAAACTTCAAAGTTGAGCGGAGGATTAATATCAAATTAAACTATTATACCTTAAATCGTAGAATATTGTGACTAATTTGCACACGAAAGATGAATATATTTCGCAAAGTTTATCACGATTTTCATACGTGACTCTACATGGATAATATATACATATATATGTATATATATATGTATTATATATATATATATATATATATATAGAGAACCGAGTAATGGGAACAAGTTTCAGTTTAAATGAATTTTTGAAAATATATTTAAACAATAAATTTTTTTCACAGACAAAACAATAACAAACGTCTGTAAATGCAGAAGCATAGTATGAGCAGTTAAGAAGAGGAGAAAACAAAAATATAAATCATGTTGATGCAAAAAGTATTCCATCGAGACATTCGTACTTAAATGAAAATCGATTAAATCGTTCCTTTGTATTACTCATCCCCCAACGTGGAAAGAAATTTCTCCAGAATTATTACACTCGAATGTGTAATGCGCATAATGCACATAGGAGATCGTAGAAAGAGTACACAGGTATTTATGATGAGCGTAAGATTCAGAGTTGATTTAATAATATCAATCCGTTCGTGCTTTATCGCCAGTTGGAAAAGTTATTGTAGATCAAATGTTGAAATTTCTTGACATATATACACCATAAATTAGAAACAAACGAAACAAAAAAGCCCAAAGCCCGTCTACAACAGATGAAAAGTCCTTTCTTTTTCTTATCAATTCTTAAAATAAGTATTTTTGGGATATCAGTCGAGATTGATCTATAGATGCTTTCTCTTATCTTTCATCTCCTTTCAATCATTTTTTTGTGAGTTACATTTGCCTTGGTGACAGCACTTTTCTTATTTTCACCAACCAATGGGAAGCTTTCATTAAAAAACGTTGTTTTTTAAAAGGAAAGAATACGGTCGTTTAAACTTAGTATTGCCCTTAAAAGTATGGGACCAAGTTTTTTCCATTGAAAAGAAAAATTTTTCTGTGATTTACTAATTTTAAACGAGGTCGTACGGTCATCGATGATATTGAGTGTAATCGAAGCTCAAAAGAGATTATTATATCATAAAGATTCGGAAAAATATTTTCGATAATTGAAAAATAGAGTTATAAGAGGAGCATCTAAATGTTAGCAAAAGGTTCGTCCGATTGTATGTATTGTCAAAGAGACTTTGTTAAGTGCATAAAATCGAATTTTGCAAAAAAAAAAAAGATAATATTTTCTCTTAATTAGTTCCGGGATTTATCGACAAATATATTAATTAAATAGATAGAACCTGAATTTCATTTCGAGAGAAAAAATTCGTGTTTTAATGCTATGCACGCAGAAAACAATCTCTTTAATAAAGAACCAAAGACGGAGACAACGGAATAGAACTTCTCAATTTTGTATGTTTTTTTTTTTTGTTTTTTTCAATTCAATTGTATACGTGAGAATTATTTTTATATCTCTCTAAACTTTTGAAAATAGTTATTCATTAAAGTCGTAATAATTTTATAAATTCCTCTTGCATTTGACATCATTCTTCGCCGATTTCAATAAGTTCAATACGGCGATTAGCGCGTTGCTTTTCTACCTCTTCAAAAGAATAATTTACGAAAACATTGGAATTATTATTGAAGTTTTTTTTCTAAAAATCACTGTCCATGGAATATAATCTACCGACACCGATTGATTACGCTCAACAGCACTTTTCTTTAAATGAAAGATAAGAAGAGCAACGCTAAAAAAATTAGTTAATGCTTTACTGCTAATGTTATGAATTTGCCTAAGAAACACTTTTACATCATATGAAATCGTTAGTGTAAAATGAGCCGAATTTCTCAGTTTCTTTGCGTACGATTATGATACATGAATATTTTGAAGTATTTAGAACGAACGAAGTCATCATAATAGGAGGTTAAATGTGCGAAATTTGTGTAGGCTTCGTATACTTGCAGACTATGAGATTGAAATAAAGGTTGTTTCAATGAAGAGCGCACTATTTAAATTTTGTATCATTTTTTTTTTTTAATACAAGTGGTAACTCTGAGATTTGACAGCTGACAACTATGATTAGTCGGATTATTAAAAATAGATCATACAAAGCGCCGGTAATTAGTTCAATGGCTAATAGAGCAAAGTACAGTGAATGCCGATTTTTCGAAAAAGTAAGTCATCTACTAGCAACTGTCTGGTACTTTCTGGCTTTTATCAGCCGGCTTAATTGGGCTTTACTTTTTTGAAAATCAGAACCAGATTGCAACAACTGTGAACGGCATTCATTACAGGGACGATGATAATAGAGTTTTTGTGGCCTTAACTATACGCAACATGTGGTTTTGACAGAACGGCGTTACCACGCATGAAAGAATCGTTTTATCGCAGACCTAAACAATTCCTGAGCTCAACATCCTTTAGAAGACAAACCGGATTGCCATGCGTTTAATGGAATTAAAAGGGCATGATCCACTAAAACACGTTAAAGCTTAATGACACGACTAATACCAGACTCTAATTACAACTTAACCTATTTAAACCGTTTGATGTTCAAAAAACTAAAGCAGAATATGTGAAAAGACAACACAAGGTCTTTTTTGGTTTTTCACATGGCATAAGGCAAAGCACTGTTGGTAACCCATGTTAGCCCATACAACTTACTTCCGATTTCTTTCAATTACTACTAAATTTGAAAAGAAATGACTCGATAAATTATTCTTCGCAAATGTGGAAGATTTTAAATGGCCTGATATCCGTAATTTACCCCAGAGTTCAAAAATATATTTAACTAATAAGAGAACTACTAGGTGCTTGCAAAAGTTTTGACCAGGAACTTCTACAGGTAAAAGTGATAAAGTAATGGGAAATACTAGTGTACATAAGTCTTCATTTTGATAATTTTGACCTTCCTCTACCTAAAACAACAATTTTACATTTAGTTTTATTCAATTCTAATCATGGAACACTAAAAATTGCATTTTCGGCGTTCACTACATTTCTTGTTTAATTTGAACAAATCTGATGCCGAGACCTATCAAAATCTTTTAGAAACTTATGGTGATGCTAATCCATCAGATCGCAATTATCGCTTTTGATTTCGGTGGTTTAAAAGTGGTAATTTCGGTGTCAAGGACAAAGAGCGGTTTGGAGGACCAAAATAATTCAAAAACGACGGAATCTCAGCTCAAACTCTCAAAGAGCCTCCGAACAGCTTAGAAAGTGATGAATTAACTATTTCTATAGATGTTTCCATGCGATTAGGATGGCCCAAAAGGGGCGAATTGACTGAAAATGCTATTTCGAACTGTTTCAATATCGCAGTTGCATTGCTTACCAGGCAAAAAAGGAAGAGTTTTCTGTGGCTTATTGTAACTAGCAATGAAATTTTGATCTACTACGACTGTCCCAAACGCAAAAAATCACGGACTAGTCTTGGACAGCCATCCACATCGACACTGAAGCGGAATATTCATAGCCATAAGGCTTTGCTGTGCACATGCTGGGATCAAGAATGTGTAGTGTATTACGAGTTGCTAAAACAGGTTGAAACTCATACTGCAGATATCTACCGACGTCAATTGATCAAATTAAGGGATGAATTGTTGCAAGAAAGAGCTGCAATAGCTGTTAACAGTCGCAAAATCATCCTCTTACATGCAACGCTCACCAGAAGTAGCGCCTTCTGATTACCATTTGCTCAGATCGATACAACATGGCTTGGCTGACACGCAATTCCACAAAGTTGAAGAACTGCGAAAAAGGGTCGATTCATGGATAGACCCAAAAGATCCTGAGTTCTTTCGGCACAGTTGACACGTTGCGAGAAAGATGGGAAAAAGATGTAGAAAATGATGGAAAATGTTTCGAATGAAATATATTGTACCCGCTTTTCTCAATAAGTGAAAAAATGATAAAAGCTCTTGCAAACAGTTATTATTATTATTCTGAATTTCACGTTTTGCGCACTTAAAGTTTGCTTGCTATCTCTGATACCTGTTTAAAATCTTCCAAATGAAATAAAAAAGTTAGTATACCGTTATCAGGCGATAATGAATTTAAAAAAGACGTGCAATCTATTTTTAATTAAATTAAATATGTTACAATATATACAAGCCATAGACCGTGTGACTTTCAATGAAAATTCTTTATTTATTTATAAAAAAAAAAAAAAGACAACATTAAATTACTTGAGAAACGGGACCAAGAAGCCAACATTCTCTATGTGTCTGCGCTTTACACATTTTGAGGGGTGTCATAATCACAGAAGTACTAAATTCATTAAAAAATAGTTTATTATTTTTTTATATATTAATTGTTTTCTAAAAATTTCAAGTGTTTCGTTCGTTTGGTTTGCTATTCTCCGCATCAGTAGTTGATGTATTTGGTTTCAATCTATTTTTTTCTGTTCACGCTATGCGCGTGTGTTTATAAATATATATATTTGTTTGTGTGTGTGTCCGTACGTTTTTGTATACATAGTTGGTTGTCAATTTAGTTTCGTTTATATTACTTTCTAATTTCTGAACAATCATTTAAATAAGCTGTTCGATTTGTAATTTAGTGATATGTTCTATAATTTTGGACCATGGACTAGACTAATAGATCTTGAATTATTCAGACCGAATAAATTTCCATGTTTCCATTTATTGGCCTAATTTTGACTATTTTCCGATCCTGAAAGAACTGAGAGGTAATAAGAATAGTCTTTACGAAATGCAGTAAATGATGGGAGATGAATGCAAATATAAGTTTTGTTAGTTTAATAGAGATTACAGTGATTACCACTTATTGTGATCGATCACTTATGACTTCTAAGTAGCCCTTCCATTCTTATGACGATACCAAAAAATGAGGTTTGCCTACGCCACAAAAAGGTAATCTGTTCCTTTTGAAATGAGATTCTAATACGGCCAGAAAGATGGAAAAAGGTTACTGACCGACCAGTGATAGACAATAATTTGAAGGATCGATTTTCATGGATTTTTCAAAATAAAGGTGAATTCTTACTTAAAAAAAATTTTTAATTTCTTTAAAAATCTCTTAAAATAAGTTGTTGCTCTCGCTCCTAAGAATTTGTTATTTGTATCTAAATCATCATTACAAAAATTAATCAGTCTCTGATAGCCCTAACATTTCAGTACAAATTGTCATTTTCTTTATTAGTTGTCACATGTAATGTAAATATATGCAGTCAAAAACAAATGCATTCATTAAACGTTCACTAAACTCCGACTAAACATATAATTAAAACTGACAAAATTGTTGCCTGAACGATGACGACTAAGAAAGGAACTGATTAAGACAATATATTACGGAAAAAGAATAAAAAAAAAAAAGAAGTAGTAAACATAGAAAAAATATTGAAAACTTACTCCTCGGTGTTATTGTTGTTTCACAAACATTACTGCACGCACTATTAATACTACTTTGTAAGACTTGCACCGGATGATTATCATCTAATAATTGTTGCTGCTGATGACGTTGTTGCTGCGGTTGGTGCCTGGCTGTATCATAGTGTAGAGCACGCTTTTGATAATCGACATAAGCATCATCACGTTCACCACGCAGACAAGAGGCAAAGCTGCGCGATGTTGTTGAACGTCTCTGAGGCACTGCCAACGCGGCCACATCTTTATCCAGAGAACGACAATACAAATGTGTAGTTGTGGTGCGTTGCAATGATTGCGATTTATTGACGCCTATAGCGACACCATTGGTAGCATTATTGTTATTATTATTATTATTGTTGTTATGACTGCCACTGCCACTGCCACCACCACCACCACCACCATTACTACCGGTAGAATTACTATTACTGGTATTTTCGATAATCGGTGTTGTTAGTGTAACTTCACTGTGCATTATATGCAATGGTGGCGTTGAAGTAGTAGCTCGTTTATCCTCTGTATGCGGTATAGCTACACAATTCATGTTGCCGTCTCTGCTTTATTGGTCGATTACTTAGTTAAATTATAGTTGCCTTTTCACGATTCTATTTACTTATACTACGTGATTGTTTGGTATATTTTTGGTTTAAAAAATTTCAAGGTAGATGATATTTGTTGATGTTATTTTTATTATTATTATATTATTACTATTCTTTTGGTATTGTTTGTTGGCAGTATTTGCTATTGGCATTATATTATATTATAAAGAGGGGTAAGTTGTAGAAAAAAAAAGATCTGATTTGTGTGTTTTTTTATATATATTTTTATTTTCTCATTTACAGGGGAATTCTAAAAACAAAAGTTATTTTCAATGAATAAAGTTTTTATTTTTCTTAAGAAACAAAAAATCGAACCGAATATAGTGAATCCATGTAAAAATTGTATTTCGAGCATAATTGCTTCATAACCATTTTGTAATCGTTTCATGACTTTTTCAATTTTTTTTTTTTTGCATAAATAAATTAGAAATATTTGTTTATTTAATTTATTGATTGTAAATTAATTATGAAATCTTGGGGAATTTGCTTTCAATCTTCTTAATGGCTTTTGACTGATTATTTGGTTTAGTCGTTTTGGACCGTTTGGTATTTTTGAGTATAAATTCAATAAGAATGTTTCTCACGGTTTTTATTTTTTTTCATCTGTAATTAATTTAGACGCTCAAGGGAATGCTTTTCCATGCAAAACCTCTAAAACCAGGGTTTTTTAGTTTATTATAAAAGAAAGTTTTTATTTTAAAGCACATAAACAAACCAAATCAAATTCAAAACAAAAAAAAAAACAAATAAAATATTGTCGAACAAAACCGCCCTACATCGCCTATTTTCGTTATAAAATAAATAAGGTTATGCTTTATTACTATGGAAAGCCTTCCTTTTCAGAAGTCATTAATATGGGATGGACTTTAAAAATGGACCTGTATCATCAAAACAGATTGATTTCCATTATAAAGTTCTGCAAATTCAATTTTGGTTTCATATAAAATCTTAATTTTTTTAAAACGTCTGTATGGCAGAGGGTCTGGGAAATTCTTCCAATTTTATGCAAATTTTCCTCATTTATTTTATATAACAAAATACTATTTTCTACCGATTTTCCTCGAGGTTGTCGAGAATTATTGCAATTTTTTTGCATATAAACCCTTTTTGCAAATCATACGTTATGTCTAATCCATTTTTAATGGCGCCTTTCCTTCAGTAAAACCACGTCAATGTACCAAATCTCGTCCTAATATTTCAAGAATTTGGGATCTGTAGATTAAACCTTGAATACTAGGACAGAAACAGATAGACCAGCTGGAATTGACCCAGAAAATGATTCTGAATCGATCGCTACAATAAAAATTAGGTTTATTTTAGGTCCTCCTTGGCGTAAAAACAATCGCATAAATGTAACATAACCTGCACTAGAACATAATGTAAAGAATAAAAACGCATCGAATTATCATAGAAGCTCATTATACATGTAACATTTTTGCAAGAGGCCATGTCGAGGGACAAAATGGAATCAGTAAAACAAAGAAAAAGGAGAAAAATGTTTTTTTTTTCTTTTTTTGCTTAGACCCGGGAATTATTGACCGACGTATTAAGTATTTTTTTTTTTTTTTTTTTTTTTTTTTTTCAAAAAATAAGTTTTGAAAAATGAAACAACTAATAGTGAGTAACATAAAATTCCGTTTAAATTTTTTTCTTTCTTCCTTGTCTTTTAGTCTGTATTTCTTTTAAACTTGAATAATTTTACACTTGCTTAAGTTTTATACCAGAACATTTCGCTCTACCACGTTCATATGGAGTTAGTTTTTGTTTCTTCTATTCCTGTTTGCAGCGTTTCAATTAAATTTTATAAATTTCCCAATGAACACATAACATGTCAAGTAATTTTTACATTCCTTCCTTACGTAGAAAAAGTGTATTAGATGTGTCATTTCGATTGAAACATAAATGATTTTGTTTTATCGTAAGAGTCTGAATCGGTTTAACCATAGATTTGCTGCAGAGATTCTCATGTTAACAGCAGAAAAATTCACTATTAGGCTAGAATTCATTAAATATCTTCTGCGTTAAGAATGATTGCAAATTAATAGTACAGATACATTAGCAATAGCTAAACAAATAATTTAGGGGTTATAGCAAATGTCTGTCGATCTGATATTTGCTCGAGAAACATTAAGATTCGTTGCCAAATTAATTCCGGTCGGATAAATAACAAGCGCGGAAGTAACAACAAAAAATCTGCAATTATTGAAGCGGTAGGTGTCCAAGATTCACTTCAAAGCAAATGTGGTTATCTTTAGACATTTTTCGTATTTTAGTAAAATGAACAAAAAAAAAAACGGAAAAAGAAAAAAGAAAATTGCATCTTTCATAACAAACAGTGACATGAACTTGAAATGGAAAATCTTTCCTGGTTATGTTATTAGCGAGATGAATGTAAAACGAAATCATCATTTTCTGGAGGTTTTTGAACTTGAGCACATTACAAGTAAAAACAAATAAGCAAAAAAAGGAAACAACGAAAAAAATTGTTTCCTTAAAAGTTCTTTTCCAGTTCTACTACATTTAACGGCTATACTTTGATGTTGCCATGTTTCATTAACATCTCAAAATGAAGACGACAGCCACGACCATGATGACGCACATTTGTGGTGTTAATAAAGTTGTTGCGCTTTTTGGAGACGAGGAAAATATGCTTCGCTATGATTTCATTTTCAGGCGCAATGATGTCATATGATATGAATAGAGTTTTTGAACATTTCGTTGTTTGCAGAACTTATGCAATAACACACAAATGGACTCGAGATAAGTATCAAAAAGTATTAGCTTTTTTTTTTTTTGAAAATTTTTTGCATTTGTGTTTCTTCATAAATATAATAATAATATAATAATATAATAGTTTTCTTTATCTACAAAACACTTCCGATTTTTGAAAGAACCCCCCAGGGGTCAAAAAACTCAAGGATTCAAGGATTTTCATTAAGCTGTTCTCCGTTCCTATTAATGCTATAAGAAAAAAACAAAACAAAAAATCTAAAAAAAATTAATTTCAATATTTGGTGAGTGTGGCCGATTTTTTGCAAGTGCTGCACGATTGACTATAGAATAAATGTGTAAATTTTCGTTGTTATATCTGTTGTAGTTTAGAGATAATGAGCAAAAAACCCAAAACTTTTTTCATTTGAAAGCAGAGAAAGGAAATGTTACAGGGTGAGTGTCTTCTTTAACCAATTTGGCCCATTTTGTTTCAAAGTTCTTGCCAAATTTAAAGCGCATGTATTAATTTTTCACCAGAGAGAATTATGGATGGACAGACATGCTGACATCGATTCAGAATTTTGAAATTTACGTCTGGGTATTGGAAATGTTCTTTTCTTCAAAATGATTATTTAATCAATGCTGGAGTCCATTCGGATTTCTGTATTGGTTAGTTACTGATATTTGATTTGATTCGATCACGAAGTCCGATCGTTTTGAAGATCGCAATTTCCGAAAATCACTTTTATCAGATAATTCCTTTAATGTTGTTTTTCTAGTGTTCTTGCCCTATGCGATCCATATCTTTTGCTGAACTTGAGAAAATTTCAAATTTTTTTTTTATGTAATAGTACTTTTCAATATTTTTTTAAACTGAATTTTAATAAAGATTTTTAGCTTCTAAATTCTTTCAAAAATGTTCTTCTTGCTAGAAATGATGTCAGACTACGACATGAGTTTCATTTACGATATTGTATTTGCCGCATAGTGGTTCATTCCTAACCTAATAAATTTCAATGCGCCCAAAGGCCAAATATTGAAAGTTAGTATTCGGTCTACACATAGAAACCGTCTCTTTTGATTAGTCAGTTAGAATCTTTATCATTAACGCAGATAGAATAGTGACGTTAGCTCCAAATAATCTTACCGGCTGAAAATCTTAATACGTCCTATATGGGCTATCGTATAACAAGCACGACAATCAAGTCGACCGACCATTACCGTGTTCAATACACGTACAGGAGCTATCACCTGAGTTTCTAGTTAACTTTAAAAAAAGTGTTCCCGCAAATATTACCAATAATTGAGGTAGCATTAGTTCCTTATGTTTAAAAAAAATGGGTAAATAAAAAAAAGAAAAATCATTTCCTTTAAATACATTTAGAAGTTAAACAATCTACACAACAACCTATTAACAAAAAAAAAAAAAAAAATTGAGATTTTTAATAAACTATCGGTCATTTTTCAGATTACATCTTCCCTTCTGTCACTGTGCCTCACCTATTTCCGTATAACACTTATTCAGCAGAAATTTCAATTTGAACTATTAGGCAGCCATTTCTAAAAGTGATCGGAGAAGGTATGCTAATAGTATTTACAATAATAATCAATTTTATACACTTAAAAGCGGTCACCATCCGTTTGCATTGTAGAAATACATGGAATTATCGCTTCTTCTTTCTCAACTGTCTTTCTTAACTTATTTAACAAATTTTATCAAAAAGTCAATTCATTTAAGTTAACTTCCAGGCATGAAGAAACTGACAAATTTAATTTGTAGTAGCAAAAAAAAAAAAAAAAAAAAACAACAACAACAAAAAATTATCTACAATTTAATATTCATTAAAATGTCAATTTTCTATTTTAATTATTTAAGGTGAGTTACTTGCACGGTTTTCTTTTCTTTCTTTCTTTTTTTTTTAATCCGTTCACTTACGGCTTGAAAATAAGTTGATTTTGTCATCCCATTTGTAAAAAAAATTTCGGAAATTATACAAAAATTTATATAAATTAAAAAAATTCCAAAGCAAATATATAATCAGAGATTAACGCCGTATCGGCTAAGCCCAACAGATATGCTATGAACTTACATAACTAACGAAAAATTGAAAGAAAAAAAATGCTTTTGATAACAAACCGCCAGAAGTGGAGGCCAATTTGTGAAACCTGGTTTAAAGATAGTAGCGATCGACCTATTAAACTATCGCCCGTTTACAAAATTTACCTCAAGTAACGAGTAACTAAGGTTTGCTTTAAATTTTTTTCCTTTTTTTTTAAATAAAATAAAGCTCACTTCCTATCTATATAAACACGGAGAGTCTTTTCCTGCCTCTCAATCCTTTTCTTCAACAAAACAGAGAAAACAAGTTTAACGGTAACAATATAGCTCACTTATCTTTAAAAAAAAAAAAAAATCTTTCCACCCCTTTTCTTTTTTCTCGTATAAACAACATAAAGTAATCGTATATGATATCCATATGGCTACTGTTTCTTTTTTGATTTTTTTTTTTTTCATTTAACATCTAAATTTGTTGTGATAATCATACAAGACATATTATTAACACTTGAGTGCTTAACAGCACAGCACAATTTCACAGAATGAGCACAAAAACAAAAACAAAACAAAAAATTCGAAGTCATCATTTTAATTATAACAACAACAACTACAACAAAAACAATAATCATTTTACACGATAAAAAATCGTATGGTAAGTATATGACTATAGCATAACTAGCATCATAATCATAATGACGATGATGACGATCATCGTAATCGGTTATCATCATTGTTTTAAAACTTATTGATGATTCGAGTGCTAACTTTATTGCTCCTATACATACAATACATACAAACATACAAACATGCATACATGCATACATACGTATATATCTTATATATATATATATATGTAAACAACAATTGTACGGTATTCTATGGTACCTATATCTTATCATTTAACGGACGCGAAAGTATGGTTTCTCTGTATAGTAATCATATACGAATACATATATAATTAAGTTTATATCATGGGTATGACAAACATTTGACACTTATACCGTAACTGGACTTCTCTCTGCTATACGCATTATAATCATTGCAACAGTAACTGACTAGAATACTGTAAGATCGGTTCAACTAGTCAGTTATCTATTCAATCCGATGACATTTTGAAATTTAGGTTAAATTTTCTAATTAATTTATTGTGAAAATAACAACAAAATTTATGGGAATTTTCTATGCGATTATTTAAATAAAATAAAGTAGAAAAAATATATGAGAAGTTCACTCTGCAGAGAATTTGCAAAATATTTCATTGAATAAGACTCCATTGATGAATCACTCGCATTCAATTCAATTTGGGTCAACATCTCTAATTACCTGTAAATTACATCTTTTTCTGCCGTAATTGGATTCTTTGAAATATTTCGAGAATCATCGTAAGCGAAAGACACCTTATAATTTCAGTTGACTTATCGATATGTTCTGAATAATTAATTATATAAGCGTTTGCAATGAATATTAGATCAACGTCTGATATAATTCTTAAGTTATTATAAATTCTCCTTTTCCCAAATTTTCTTTTCCCATATTTAGTAGAGATTTAGATACCTCTTATCCGTTTTCAGATTTGATCTGACATAGATAACATAGAATATATGTGCTAAGCGTTAATATTATAGAGTCAGTAAGGTTTTCTACAATAGACGTTGTAGACAAGTAGACAGACGTACTTAATCTTTATATCTTTTCTGTTATAGATACAAAAAATATGTATAAGTCGATATGTAATGAATAATTTCTTGATGGCTGTCATATAATAGGTAACAGTCTTACTTACTTACTAAACCACGGATGAGTTGGTTGATTAGGTCATTCGGAATCACATGTATAGGACCCGTATTTTTTGTGAGAGCAAAATAATTCAGGCTACGGGACGACCTGAATTATGGAAACAACTTCTGAACGGCAGCTAAATAGGAAGAGTCAAGCCTAGCCACCGAAAGGGTTGAAAGGGTACATGGGTTTTGTTCCTTTAATTGATGAAAATGTACGAAATGGTATGTATTCTTAATATTAAACCTCTTTTTGATCCTTTTCTAATCTTATTCAGACATTCTATTAATAAACTCAAAAGTGGGAAAATGGTTTTTTTTTTATGAAAGATCCTTAAATGACATTCGATTACAACGATTCCAACTGGTCTATGGTTTACTGGTTTACAAAGATCCACCGTAACCATAAAATTAACGAATCAGTTTGAAATCTATTTAATTCTCAGTTTCATAAATGTCCACGTGATCGAAGCGATCAAACTCTTGCTAATTATAAACGAATCTATCACATAATTTAACTGACTTCTCTAATTTCATATAATAAAGGAAAGTGGATATAATCGTACGCAAGTAAAATAATCTACTAATGAACGATGTATTTGTAATTACAAGAAGCGGACAAATGTCTCTAGTAGTCGGCATTTACCTCGGGTGAACTGAACTCGATCCGGCATTCCCAGAAATTGTTAGCATCAAATCAAAGACACATGCTCTACCCTAATTCAGGAACGATAAACTTATATATTAACTTTGCTTTTTTAAACACCCACAGCAAATGATTGCAGTATAAGTTCCAAATATGAAAATTTAAATACTCTTCCGGCGTTTCCAAACGTCTCCAAAGAGCCTTTTTCAATTGTCAGTCTGAAACAAAGATTGTTCCTGATACTCCTGGTAGCAGAACGTTAGTTCCCTAGTAATTTTATATCTGGATAGATAAAAATATAAAAGTCGTTAAGTTCAAGGTATATTTCGATCCTTAATTGATTTGGATGCTTGACAATCAATCTAACCATGAATGAGTGTTGTAAGTATAGAAACTGTTCTATATATAAAGGAATATAAGATACGGAGCGTTTCACTGAAAACTAATATATATATTGTTCTACGATATATATTTGTTCGAAATACATATCTACGATGTGTATTTCTATGGCATATATATTTCCACGATTATCAAACGGCAATTACACGTACAAAATGACTGAAATTTTACTAAAGACAGTTTAACGCAGCCACAAATCTACCCCTAATTTTTATGCACAAGTATTTTTTGTTCAGGTCGGAAACTGTTCATATATCAATATGGTATGTAGTATATATATGGTATGTTCTCACGACCTATCACGTAGTCTTATAGTGTAAATGGAGACAGAGAACCCGGAATCCCTTTTCTATTCATACGATTCCATTTTTTATGATTTCCTCTTATATTCGGCTATACTGTAAAAAGTGGGATATCTATACATAGGGATGCATTTCGATAAAAAGTATATGTTGTTTAGACTTCTCGGATTAATATATTAAACCAAATCAAAGGCTATATTAAGATTTAAGCTCTTTCCCTATATTATTAGCTTTACAAAGTAATTCTTTTGATTTAAAACATTCATTACTATCTTACAAAGTTGCTCCTCCCAAATTGAAAAGGTTCGTAATGTTTTCTTCTTATCAGTTTAGCTTTCACTTTTCAGCTTCTTCACCTTAATTTATAATAATTAGAAGTTTCTAATAACTTTTCTCTATTTTTAGTTGTTATTCAAACGTTTTTCTGTGTATATATCAATTTTTCGACTTCTTTCACAGACGCGTATATAAGAAACTCTTAATATAAATTTTCATAACGTTCTCTAAACACGTATTAAGCAGCGAGTAACAGCCGCTATCAGAATGTCTGGATATTATCCAATTCAGTAGACCTAGATAGTCACCAATCTTATCACTTGGATGCAAGCACATGTACATACATACGTAGATATGTGCATTAAACATTAAACATTAGCTCGCATTTTATGTTTGAACGCGTTTTGTTTATAACACATACATATATACGCTTAGAAGCAAATATTAACGAAACAATGAAAAAACTGTAGCCAGCTTTGATAATGTTTAAAAGTGAAATACTCTTAAAGCAGCTACCACCTAGTTTTACAGCAAACATATGTAAGTAAATAAGTTGTCGGTATCCCTACAAAACTGATCGGTGTGTTAACTAAAGATTAAATGAGAGCTTTTCATGAACATTGATTATTGAGTTAACTAATACGGCGTGCGTTTACACCAAAGATGATTTCATCGAAATCAAAAAAATTATTTTAAATGAAAACTTTTAAGAGCAGCTTTAAGTGTTTATTGTTGATAGTTCTCTGTTTCCCATAGAAACATATGTTTACATAACGTACTCGTATATAAACCAAATATTAATAAAAACACAAATATACAACCGCAACGCAATCAATCGAAAATATACCGATTTTATCGCAAATTACTAATTTCCAATGGTGCTAAATCAATTAACAAAGAGATAAATTCATGGATTTCACACTTAATGTGAACGCTATATGGCAACAACCTTAGTGGATGCTCGATCTCCATTCCAACCTGTAGCCACTCTCCATCACTTTTTTTCTTTCTAAACATCATCGTATTTAATTTTTAATTTACATAGAGGAAATCCTTAAGTGATCGGCCAAAAAAAAAATATTTATATATCGGTGTTGCTAATTCTAACTAGGGAGAAATTCCCTTAATGGACTCAGATTCGTCTTACTGTACAAAAAAACTTTATCTAACACTTTTACAACAAGTCCATGTCCAAGTCCATCTAAGGGAAGAAAGCTCAAAGTCGCAGACACTATTTGATTCGAAAAACTTAATGGATCAAATTATAAAAATTAAAGTGTGTGTGTAAGTACTGATCGTGCAAGTACTGATCGTGTGTAAGTACTGATCTTCTACTCGTTTTGTTAACTTCGTTTCCATGCTCGTACTTGTTTGTTGTTATTCGTTTTTTTGTTCAGGGTTCATTAGCATTATTTCTCCACAGAGGCTCGATTTTCTTTCCATTTTGTATGTTTTTAGTGTTTGAGATTCTAAAACCAATGTAATCAACCTAGAACCCGGTTATTGTGTGTTGAAAGTCTTTTTTCCCTATTTCTTCATAACAATAAACAAAAAAAAAAACACTTTTTTATTTTCACACATTTTTTTTCTTTTAGTTTTTATAAGCATTCACACATTGAAACATACTTGAATATTTTATAATTAAACACCTTTTTTGTAAAAATTTGATATACATTTAAACAAAGTATTTTTTCTCTTTTAAAAATTGATAAGATCCACTAGAAAAAACTTTTATGAAAGTATGAAAATTAATGGATTTTTGGAACTTCATGGAAAGGAAAGGAAAATGATCCCGCTTCTTAGCATCAATATTAACGAAAACCATTCGGTAGCAGTCGAGAATGTCAGGATTCGGAATTTCTTTTTCCTTAATATGGACCGTTGCTCAGGGAATATTTCTTGTACGCGTTCAAGCACGATGTTGGTCAGGCAAAAACAAAAAATAACAAGCAACAAAAAAAGGAATAGAAACGAGAGGCTGAAGAAAGTATTGGATCTATAAACAAGTGTTGTTGTTATTGTGGGCTATCGTGTTCATGGAAGATCATAAAAGTAAATAAAAATTGAAATCTATGTCAACGTTTCAAGGTGTGGGATAAAGAGCATGAAATTTGGTTATATTTTGAAAACGAAAGGAAGAAGAACGTAGTCTCGATGCATTTTGTTTTTCAGTGAATACCGCACGAGCTTACATAAATATATGGTCCATGAACGAGACCGACCGACAATACCCTTAATTTATGATAGATAAAGGGATCGGACATAAGGTCTTCATAGATCGATTAAGTGTTTTGAAATATCTATGGAAATTTTTGGCAACAAAAAAAATTGATTTCCCTTTTTGTTCTCTCTAATGGATCAAAATATTCCTATTTAAGTTGTTTGAAATTGAAAATGATCTGTTCCGTTCCATTACTCAAAACTATTTAATTTAGAAAATATCTAAGATTCAATCCAAGACGATTTTAGTCACTTATAGACGTAAGTCTCTAACTCATAGTGCATTCTGGTTTTAGAAAGTTCCAGCATTAACAAGACGCCTGAGGAAATTTAATGTCGTTTCGTTTATTTATTTACGAATTATGGTCAGAGTTTTAGTTGCGTTACTTTTGTTATTTCAAAAACAATGGAAAAATCAGAATTTCGTGAGCTAATTAAACATAATTTTTTGATTGAACAATTAAAACAAAGTCAGCGTTGATTTGAAAACGTCGCTCTTCTCCGTTGAAAACAACAACTTGTCGAGGCATCACTGATTTTGAACGAATTCCGTCCACACTGACGTCAATGATGTTGAAGACAATGGACGTTTAAAGAGAGGTGCTTACATCAGAAATATCAAAAATATTCTGAAAATTGTTTTCGGTAATCAAAAAGTTAAGTCTCAAGTTTTAAAAGGCAGTTAATATACGAGAGGTATCCAGAGACAACCTGTTGGTAAGTTCCAAACTTAGCACAATAACTGTTTATGTGAAATTACGCTTCTCGAGCAATTTTCATTACAAAATTTCAAAAATTTGATTTTGTAAAGTAAAAAATGGGAAATATTTTTCACATAAAGATATGCACTTACAAAATATGGGAATGTATGGGAAATCATAGTAAAAAAGTTTGAAATCAGTTTCAATAAGATTTGAAATTGAAAGGCAACCAGAGGAACCATTGAATCGAATTCATAAATAAATGCAAAAATATATGAAGAAATATTAGAGGGAAAGACGAATCACGCAGGGGACAAAAAACAAAAATTTAAATGGATCGGTCTACTTCAAGTCAAATCCCGATATTAGAATTATCCTTAAAAACGTAACATTATTGTACGATTAAGAGAACAAGAACGTGAGTGAAATGTCGTTGAAAAAATAGTTAAACTTTCCAAGTCAAGCGTTTATTCCTTAAAATCTTTTGTCTCATAATTATAATAATCGCATACATAAGTTCTAGACACAGCTTAAGAACCTCTGCTTTTATTACAATTCAACTGAGACTTGATGTAACTATGCATTTATAAATATACATTTTTTTCTATTCTTCTTAAAGCATTGTAGGCGTTTTGTCTAGTTTCCTTAATTGTTTCGCTTAAACAGCTTTTAAATGCGTACAATAATGATTTAATTTTTATTGAAATAGATGCTTTAGAAGAATTTAAAAAAAAATTTTTTTTTAGCTCTTTAGACAGAAACAGTGTGAAAAACAATATAAAGATAAAAATGAAAACAATTTTTAGCAATAAAAACAATTTATTTTTATCTTTCATTGTACTTTTCAAGTGCAAGTGTAAATAAATAAAATAAAAAGAAAAGTAAAAAAAGCGTTCCTAAGGTTTATAAACTTTTGTGTGTAAACAAATCCGTGTTGACTTTAGATAAAATTTCATAAAATTTGTTTAAAAATTTTTTCCAACCATAAGCAACATAACAGCGTTAACTGTTCATTCTCCTTATTTGAAAAAACAAAAAATGTTGAATTAAATAAAATTTCAATCTTACTCCAACTCTTTATTGATATATCGCAAAACGTTTATAACAAATCACAACTTGTCTTTGGATAAATTCTTCAAGTTGTAGTTAAAAAAAAAACGTTTTTAAAAAATATTTAAAATTTTTTAATTTTTAAAAAGGATTTAAAATTTTACATTTTTAATTTTTTTCAGCAAACTTAAGTCAATGAAAATACAGTTTTTGAAAATTTTTATAAATCAATTCCGACGAAACAATGGACTCTACTAATTTTGTTATAACCTTTTGAATACTAGAGAATATAGTCTTTTCACATCATGAGGCTTCCTTTCATTGACTCCCCTTTAGTTTTTGTGTCGTGATATCTATTTTAGTTTCTTCGCAGAATTTTTTTACGCAAACCTAATTAAAGTCGACTATTTACTTATGGAACAGGAGACACTTTAAATGCTCTCACTTATTTGCAACATATTACGAATAAATTGCATATCTTAACATGATTGCTACGAAGCAAACAGAAGGAACGAGTTATTAAAAAGGGTTTCATTAAAGAGCTATACACGGCTTTTTAATAAGATGTTTCACTCCAAATTTCGAACTGGTCTTGTGTTTTATGGTTTGTTGTATTCGTTCAACTTAAATAATCACGCGCTAAAGCTACCAATGATGCAATATCGAACATCATGATATCGTGAATTTTTAGCATAACGACGTTCGGTCACATAAACGCTTCTAAAAAGCGTTAGAAGCACTAGAATGTCTATCTGTATACGTAGACAAAACAAAATTTCGCATCTGGCCGCGAAAAATAGTCGAACAGTCACTCTAATCATAGGGGATAAGAATTTGTTCCAATTTTTAGATAAGCAGACAATGAAATTGGATCGTATTGCTGGTAATTCGACTCTTACAAATAAATCAATGAATTACCGAACGATGTGAACTGACCTTGATTGGGCGGAAAGCAATGCTATGAATGCGGACATCGTCTAAGTTTAGAGTAGGACGACGTCACTTACCAAGCATGTAACGATACAATGACTCAAAAGGTAGTGCTATGAATATGGGCAAGGTCTATATTAAGTAGGACAACGCCACCTGCGAAGCAGGTCGGGAGACAATGGCTCTATTGAGCAATTCACTTAAAATGGACTTCTTAATGAAAGACTTTAGATACCCCAAGGTTAAGTGCTATGAAATATCTAAGAAAGTTAGTGAACTTTTTAAATCTTTGCGGCGGCTGGTTAATAGCTAGTTTGAACAAGATATTCACTTTGTCTTAAACCCATTAGGGCAAAATAGAATTTTAGTTAAACTCACAAAAGCAAAGGTTTGTTCCAAAAGAAAGAAGAAGAATAATGCGATTCCAGAAAAATTACACGAAGGTGTACAATGGGCAATCAATCGAAATAAATTAAAATAAAGTCTACAACGCGGTTATTGAAGCAAAATATCGCGATAATAACATCTCATCTTAAATTACGCGTTGGTTAGTTGTTACAGTCAAAAAAAAAAGATGAAATATTGTATTTGAAAGTTGTTAAACCAAAAAAAAATTGCTTATAATCGATGTTCTAAGTAACAATAATGACAATAATGTCTGTGAACACATTATCCGTAACCTTCTTTTGTATTGGTATTAATAATTACGTGTGCACAGACCATCGATCGGAAAACATGATCATGTCATGGCTCCTAAAGGTGTATAAAAGCGTGTGCACACACAACATTAACATGTTGATATTAACAGAAGTCATACAAAGACCTACAAAAAGCAGATAAATAATACAATGTTGTGCGTTTGCTCAGAGGCTGACATTTCGTTGGCAATAGCTGGCTGTTAGTCTTTTTTTTTTAAATAAAAATGCAGCGAAGAGAATATTGAGCCCGTAAGCAAAATATTAGTGATGACAAAAATTTATCGATTTTGCATCATTCTCAAGTAATTATATTTTTCCCAATGCAGTATATAATGTAGATTTGGAACAAATTTTAAGAATTTAGTTTCAGTGAAGGGATATAAATTCTAACTTTTGGCATTAATTTGATGGGAATGGCAAGACTAAAACAGCTATGGCCATTCAGAAACTGCGTGAGGTAGTAACTCACCTCCCCGTGTCGTCTCTTCGTCCCTTCTGCAACATCGGGTATGAGCGCAGACGTCCACCTGTCTTTCGCTGCATTCTCCCATCTCGTTTGCCACTTGCGCATTGCTATACAGCGCTCCTCCGCCTTGAAGGCAGCTCTTTTCTCTTATCCCCTCTGCCTCTTTTCATACGCGCATCGCATTTGGTCCGC
>KK351114.1:150025-251595 GCA_000671755.1 Glossina brevipalpis
TCAGAAGTTTTGTATACCTAGGTTTGTGGAGAGGCAAAGCCAATTTTTCCTCGTTTTAGAAGAAAACCAAAATGTAAAGAAACAATTTTTCCTAAACGCAACGAAAAACAAAAATTGAAAAAAGCGCAATTTTATCCAAGCTTAGCATAGAGCAAAAATAAAACCATACCAATCTTTCCGAAACTTAGGGAAAAACAATATATAAAAAATTTTGGTTTTTCGTAAGCTGAGCGAAAAACAAAAGTTAAAAACACACATTGCATATAAATGTTTAAAAATATAAATATATATATAAAATTCTTGCTAATATTAACTTCGATTCTAAATAAATTTATTGGCAACCCTTGCACATAAAACTCGTGTTCTCTTCGTTTTCTTTCACAAGATTTCTTTTCCACTCATTGCCTTTCTTTCTCTGACGATTTTTATTCAGTATTTATACAAGAAACATTATGGAATTAAAATTCATTCTAACTTTGTTATTTGTTTGGGTACAAAAAAAAAAGAAAAAAAAAACGAAACAGAACTATAGCAGCAAAAAAAAGGAAAATATAGAAAAAAAATTAGAATAAAATTTCACAAAGCACAAATACATTGCGATGGCTTATAAGAGAAGAGGCTTCCAAATCACATACAAACAGAACAGTAAAAACCGAGTAAAATTAGTGCGTACGCTTGTATGCATATTGTTTAGTTGGAAATGCATCGTTGATTACCCTCCAACAACTGGTTTTGGGCCGCTTTGTAGTTCAGTTATGGGCTACAAACGAAGTAAACACAAAGAACAAAAGACACCACCATCGTTATAACCACAATAAAAAGCTTGAACGTTGGCATTTTCAATAGACCATACAGTGTTTTCGAGCAATAGCAGCGCAACTTAGTTGTTGATTTTAGACAATACGCAGAGAGCTCTGTGCGTATGATTTTATTACTACGGAAATTAGAATTTTCGGTGATGAAGAGGGAAAACTTAATAAATTGTGCCAATTTTCTAGCGAAACCTCTTTCGTTTTTTTTCCTACTTCTTTAAACTGAACCGTACATATGCATTTTTTTTTATATTTAACTTACAGATATAAAGGTTCAGATCGGATATTACACTATATAATCATTACTAACATGTTCGTTATCGCCATTATTTGTAACCGTTACGGTTGCATTCGTGACGGCAGCGACGTTAGCGGCCTTTGCAATAACGCATTTACACCATGCATTACATGAGGAAAATTTTCCAATTGCAACAAAAAAAAAGTTTTTTCTTGTAAGAATTTACCTGAGAGAATTTGTCTGTATGCGGACGTAATGAAAGATCTCAAAAAATGCTTGGAGAAAAACGTAGAGAGACTAGGAATAGAGACAAAAAAAAAGAAGCAAATTAAAGAAAGCATTCGATTGTGCTAAGCGTGAGTTTATGTGTAACTAGTAATGCAGAAACGGACGGATTAAAGGCAAGTGAATATCCACAGGTGACGTACGTATATAGCTGCAAAGGAAACAATAATAGTTTGTAGATAAACGCAAGACTTATACTAGCAAGCAAATAAGCTTACAATTATCTACATCAAACTTATAGTTAGCTTTTAATTTTTGAATTTTTTAACCTGTTCTGGTACTTATTAACTTGAATTTAAATAGACCACATTTACTGGATACAACTTGTAGCGAAAGCGTCAAGATTAAAGACTGAAGACATGTCGACCACGTACAGTGAAAGCCGCAGACGTTCATGGATGACTCGTGTAAGAAAAAAAAAATTTGAGTAGGCATTGATTTTATTACGATGAGGGGGAAGAAAAATACAGAAAAATTTTCATTAGAATTTTGATTTTGGAGTTCAAAAACAAGTCGAAAAATAAAATAATAAAATAAAAAAAAATAAAAAAAAATAAAAAAAAACTTCTGCAAAAATCAAAATAAAAGACTTTTGGAACGTTATTAAATTGGTGAAACATATATTTGTGAAATACATTTGTGCTTATCCGTTGGTATCTCATGGTTTAAAACACCAAAAGAAAATTCCATTAAAATTGTATCAGATTTTGCACGAGGTGACAACTTGTTTCCCGTTAAATAAGAGATCTGAAAGGACGGGGCGACAGGCTCATAGCTCGTAAATTCATTCACCCGAATTCTGATAGGTTGCCGGAAGCGGAATGTTATTAGGTTGACGCGACGAACAACAAACCCAAAAGTTCCGCCTAGTATAAATGACTGACTTCTTCCATATGTCCGCGATTCCTCTGTCCGTTTTATTCTACATAATATTTCTTTTAATAATAGCACGCATAAATTTAAAAAAAAAATAGATAGGTCTAATTTAATAGAGTAGCAATGCGACCATCCCAATTGCCGACGAGCCAAAACCGGAACAAATGCGTGTGCTACTCTGAAGATTAGAAAACTTTTTATTGAGTTATACGTTACACTCGACATAGCCTAACGGCATATATTCTACAGAAACAGAAGAGGATAATCCATCAATACCAATACTTTCACGCACGGCTTTCTTTTAATCTGTTCATGCTATAATTGGCCGTATGCTGCAGGACACGCAACCACGGCTGCTCGTTTTTCAAGAACGCTATGCGCTTTTAGAATCCATCTAACCGCAGTACTCTTTCAAGCCGTTCTAATTGTTTCCACTCTTCACATCGATTGTACACAAACCCTTCCTTCTCAGATTTGATGTGTTCACCGTCAGTAATAGCATGCCGACCACAATGAAAACACAATAATCTACATCTACCTGTCTATATAAGCCACATATATTTATGTGGGATTGCAAAAAGGTTTACGCGATGATTTTAATTAAATCGAATTACCGCTTAGCCTGGTAGATAAGAAGCGCAACTGTTAAGTCGGCGTATCCGAGTTTAAATCAATTCCCCATACGATAAACCACGTCACGTTGCGACCATGTATGTCTGATCGGTAAAGACATAACTTATCTGTAGACCGTTACATCTGCAAATCTGCGATCGCCAATTATCCTTCTTGCCTTACTTCTTTCCTCCTCACCATCACCGTATTTATACACATACATTATGATGATAGCTGAGTAACAATTTAAAATTTAAAAAACAAAAAAAAAAGGTGCGAAGCTATGAAGCTTTACTATCCATTTCTACGCCTTACCCATGTGAAAATGTTCTGAAGAATCTAAACTGAACCAACCTTCAATTGCACTCGTTTATCATGACGCACGCTAAAGCTTGTACAACAACAGTGGGATTCGAACGTGAATTTTTACAAAATTTTGCTTAATTTACTAACGTTATCGAAGCAGTTATTATTTAACGATTAAGTTGTAGAAAAATTGAAAATCGCAAGTGAATAGAATAAATATACATACAAACATAAACTAAAAAAAAACAATTGTCCATAAATAAGCATTTCTTTTTGTTCTTCTAAAGCGTGTTTTACGATTAGATTCCGATAAAGTGAAAATAGAAGACGATTGAAAGAAATGTAACAAACAATAAAAACTAGTGAGCAAATCATCCTAATAAGTTTCTTTCTGTCTAGTGTTGTGCAATATTCAACGTTAAAATTGTAGAGAAAAATATCAAAAGATGCAGGGGCTATGCCACAACATACAGACGAGAAAAATTCTTATTTTCCATAAATAAAAAAAATTACTTTTCTCTCTCTTTTTTTGTAAGGCGTATACTGTTCAACATTGAAATGGTGAACTTTGATACGAAATATATTTAATGCGCAAATAAGTTTCCGCCGTTTGGCCCATTCAGAAGGTTTTGTTGAAATGATCTGACGTAAAATGTAATATCGTAAGCTCGATCATCTGGTAACAACGTCACTTTGAAATATTAGTGACTTCGTTTCGACATCATATTATATTTTTGTTTTGTACGAAAATGTCAAGTTTTGTGCCGAATAAGTGTCATTTGCAGAAAATTATAAGTTTCTCACTTAATTCTAAAGACAGCGCGACACCTTACGAGCAATGAACAGTGGTTGTGTCAGGATATCCAACCAAGCAAACATAATCATGATGCTGACTAGGCGAAGTACTAACAGGGGACATAAAGCTTACCATCCATCGCGGCCATACTTGGAAGGGTCGTGTTATGGACGTATTATGGTTCTTTCAACCAAATATAATCATAATTAGAGAACGCTATCAATAATAGCTGACAAAAATGGGACGAAAAATCGGCCCAATTTGTCAAAACTTTTGATATCGTGAGTTTTCAATAACGCGAAATTCGGCTGCATTTAGCAAAACTCGCTCAGGAAACTTTAGCAGAACTAACTTGGAATGTGCTATCCTCCCCGCTGTTATCATTGGACATTACTCCTTCTAATTAGCACTGATTACAATCAATTACTTACGGTATATTCGAGTGCGGCTTCCATTTTTACAGCGATACCGAACAAGTAACTCTTTTCATCCTCAAAAGATCAATTGTCTTTTCCTTACGATTTTCATATGTTGTCTAAAAGATGGAAGAAGTAGAAGGGCAATATTCTAAATAAAACTTAATGTATCGTTGTTTCAAAATAAATTCCAAATTTTTGATAAAAACCGCCGGAGACTTCCGTACACCCCTTTTATAACATAGACATAATCTCAAAAGAGAAAGAAATGAAAATAGCGCACCTCTACAGAAAGAGCAGTAGACCATAATACAGGTACAACGATTATAAATTTATTGAACGATTTCGGTGGTTCGGTCACTTACCTAAATCTTTGTAGAGTGTGGTGTTGACAGCAACTTCCATAGGACAAGTATCTGAGTCTTCTGGTTCTTCGGGTAAAGTGGGCGGGCCATCCCAAGATAACTTAGCAGGACGTCGGATGCGATCCAGACGCACGCGAGGATATTCATTGCACATAATATCGGTTAACTGGAAATTGAAAACAAATATATAATGAAAGTTAATATTATATAAATAATAAAATAAATTAAAATTAAATAATAAAATTTAATTAAGATTTTATTTCAAATAACTAAATAAACTCGATTTACAAAATTTAGTAACTAAACAGATAAAAAGATTATAGCCGAGCGATACCGACTATTAAATACCCAACACAATTTTTCATTTACTTTCCTGACAAAATATCAAAAACTATTCCTTGTTTTCAAGTATAAGTATGCTTTTCTTGAAAGCCGTTGTAGGGCTGATGTGGTCTAAATTTTGCAAATTTAATCTTTCTCTTAAATTTCATACTTCAATGATTTCTGCTATAAATTGATAAAAAAATTAAAATTTGTGGCTATATAAAGACTTAGTTTTTTTTTTTTTTTTTTTAAAAAAAACCCATATATGTAATAACCTAGGAACAATAACTCTACGTGGTCCAAATCTAGTACAGTTAATTTCTAAATCAAATTAGTATTAGGGGCTCATTTGCATCAAAAAATATTAAAAGGTATACCTTTTTACCATATAAAGACTAAATTTTCATAAGAACGATTGTATGGGAGGTGGTTCAAAAACGGTCCCATTTAATCGAACATTTTCACATTTATTTGACATGACAAAATACTACTTCCTACTAAATTTTGCCGAGAAATATTAATTATAGAAATTTTTTTTATTTAAATACTTTTTTCAAATAGTGCTTTATATGAGAGATGGTAGTGGTCCGATCTAATCCGTTTGCAATAGCATTCGCTCTTTTGGGCTAAAACACGCTTTTATTTGAAAAATTCCGATCTTTATTTTGAACATAAAAATTCATGGACAGACAAGTTTTGACAATGATTTTGAATCGATCGGTATAATAAAAACGAGAATATCGCAAGTCCTTCTAGGTATTAAAAACAATTGTAAAAATGTAATATACCTTTTATGACAAGTGGTGTAGAGTGTAAAAATGAAACCAAATTATATGAAATAATTATAAGCTAAAAGATTGTCAACTCTACAATAAAAAATATTTTTAACAATTTTTAATACAATAAATTTAAATAATACTTAAAAAATAAAAAACAATAAAACCACTAATCATTAAAATTACAATATAAATAATAATAATAAATATATGTATATTCTGAGGCAAACCCACCTCCTTCCTAGGCGTAGCTGATAATATCTAGTAATTTATTTTGCCCAAAATAAATTATATGAAGTATTTATGTACAATTAATTTATTAACATTTACAGTGATTATGTATATAGCATATAAGTGTATTTTATTAAGTGATTATCAATGAGATTCGTATGTTTTTAGTGTTTAGAGTTGAAAAAAAGGATAAAGAAGAAAAAGATGTAAAGGAAAAACAACAGCAAAATTAATTAATATTAATATAGCAGCGTTTACATCTTCTAAGGGTTAAATGGAAAAACATCTTAAATACATTTTGAAAATATAGAAAAAAAAAACAATTTACCGAAATTTCTTCACTACAATAAGCGGTAAACGATTGTTCATCTTGTTGCAGCACACAATATAAAGGACCCCAGGGAAGAGCAACTCTTTGTTTACGCGTAACTTCACCTTCATTTTCTGCAAAGAAAAATAAAAAAAAAACAACAAACAATGTTTTCTTTAGTTGTTTCATTTTATCTAAAACAAAAAAAAAATTATTTAAAACATGATTACATGACTTTATTTCAAATTATCATCCTATCATTTTCAATACTAAACGCCATCTATGGTTTTATTTACGCAAAAATGTTCAATTCAAATTAGCAAAAACACAAACCAAGCAGAAAATGTTACCACATGTGGTTTCAAAAAATGCAATATCAATAATAGCAACAACAAAAGCACTTAGTTTTTTTTTAAATTTAATTTCAACAAATTGCAATAAACTAGAAAAACTGTAAAGCTTTTCTTGCTCGTTGATTTCTTCTCTTTCGTAGCAGTAGTAGTAGTAGTAGTAATAGCAGTAGTAGAAATAGCAGTAGTAAATGCATATAAAAGCCAGAGATTTCTTTCGCCTATCGATAGCTAATCGATACTTACTCTATATATATTTAGTTAATGCAATTTCGGCAACGTACGTCTACATGATATAAAAAAATTTAGGAAAAATACCTATTTGCCCACAAATAATTTATAATATTTTGTAAAAATAAATGTTCAAATAGAACGATCAGATGTTTCAAAAACCCGTATACTCAATCTTAAGCTAGAAAGTAACTTTAACTTATTAAACAGATTTAAATTTGGTAAGCAAAAATTTTTAACAGCAATAGAAAAATGTATGGAAATATTGTTTTTTGTTTTTCTGCTAGATATCAAAATTAATTCCAAATTCAAGTTTTTTAGCCTTCCTAAACTCCATTCGTAGTTTCGCTAGCAATATTTTAAAAAAAAGTTAATTTAAGCACTGTTTATTAAACATTGCTGATTAATTTTCGGGGCGCTTTTTCCAGTCACAAAAATTAATGATAAAATTTGGGGAAAAAAATTGAAGTTCTTACACGTACGTTAGTATTGAAAATGGATCAAATCGATCAAATATAAGCTGAAAGCAGTTTTACTTTGTAAGTGTTTTTTTAACTACAATAAATGTTTCCTTATTCCAAAAAAATGGAAAAAATATGACAAACCCACCCAATAGTATAGATTGTCGAAATTTCGTTTCTCTCGACATTTTTTTTTTTTAAGATAAAAGCGCTGTTTTCTTTTTTTTTTTTTTAAGTGTCACAATCTGGCTTTGCTCCTTAAAAATTTTCCATTGCAATAATGGTTTATATAAGACAATCACTTTTTTTTCTTTTTTTATAACTGAATTCTGATTTTCTTTAGCTTCCATATCTAGCCTACGAGAAAATGCTGAAATCATGAATCAATTATGACAATTATGTTTAATTACGTGTAAGGATTCAGAACTAAAGGGAACATCTACTCAGACAGGAGAAACGATCTAAGATATCCGAATGCACGACGTTTGAAATCATATTCTATGAAATGTATTTAAGTCTGTTATCAAATTTAAAATTGACTCTGCTTAATTAGAAAATCAGAGCCATCTGCAATGTTTTATTTTAGCAAAGGCACAAACCTTACTTGGCGGGAACTAACAATTGAAAATTTGCATTAAAGGTTTCAATAGAGGGACATAAAAACAATTATCAATCGATAATAATTAAAAAAAAAAAAGAAGCTAAATATAGAAAAACAATTTTTCTAACAATATATAGACGAAAATTTATTTTTACGAAGAAAAAAAAAAGGTAAAAATATCAAAACAATATCTTAATAGAGCTAAATTTATTAAATACATGAATGGTTGTTTTCTATTAACAATTATTTCCTTCATATACATGTTTCTAATGTAAACATCATTTGCGCCATTTTTTCAACATAAAAAAAAAAAAAAATAAATACTTAAGTAAATCAAACAAGTCGAAAAACACTTTTATATGAGAAACACTAATTGCGGAGTAAAAAATAATCAAAGTTCTGAATTTAATAAGAACAGAGATTTACTTTTCAACAAAATAAAACAAATTAAAATTTATGAAGAACGAAAAAAAATTTGAAAATAATGAATAAATCGAAAAAAAATTCATTAAAATTTATATTCAACTCAAAATGAATTTTGATTATTTTTATTGTTTTATTATTTTGAACAATAAATACCATAGGCCAATGTACATAGTTGTATAGTTACGAGTACCATGTATAAGAAAGCATATGACTACGATATATAATAATATAATTCAATTGAAATGCAACTAAAGTAATTAATTTATTCCTTCATTATCAATAGTAGTGCTTTATTGTCAGCTACAAGAGAAATTTATCCGCTAAAGAATGCTACATTAATTAAAAATGAAGAGTACTTTGTTAGTTTGCTTGTCTATTAGCACTGTAACGAAGGAATATGTCGCAAGACAACCTATCATACTAACCAATGTAATTCGACTAATGCCTTGAATTTTTCCAGAACAAATCATTTCCATTGCAAACTTTCGTTTATTGCTTTCTATATGCAGTCGACCCATATCTATAAAATGCAGTTTTGTCTTATCGGAAGTAACAAAAAAAGAAATGCGATATGCATCCAATACACATTTCTTTGCTTTATACAGTTAAAACCTTTCATTGGTGTTGAGAAATACGTTTCCGAAATTTAAAACAAATTACATCTTTTAATAAATTGTATTATATGACATATTATATATTATAAATTATATATTATACATTGTATTGACACAATTTGGAATCATTCGAAAAGACAAGTCTACAAAAAGGAGCTGAAAATGCACCAATAAACCGCGGAAACATAACATAAGTTTATAAGTTTTTTTGTATGAAAATAGGTCTAATTATTACTAACGTGTTATGGAGATAAAATAGACAACATTACATAGGAAGTGGCGGTAAAAAAATTTGATACATTTTCAGTACGTTGGGTGCTTGATTTAATATATGCGAGCGTACTAAACAACTTTATCTCTAAAATTATTTCCTGATGCTTTCTTTGCTGCACAAAGTTTTGAAATTTCTTTCAAACGATTGAACAGAGAAAAATATATGGAACATATTTGTTTCATGACATTTCTAAAGAATTTTTTATTAGAATTGAATATTATGTACGGAGTTTACTATTTATAATTTGAATCTTGATGAGACTAAGTAGTGTTAAGTGCTATCTGACGTTTCCAGCGGAAGATTTAATATTTCTAGCTGACACCTTCTGCAGAGATTTGAAAATTGTGTCTCAATCAAGAAATGGAATTAATTTGATTTATTACAATTTTTTATGTGAATCATAAAGACAAGAATGTATCGATTGAAAGTTACTTTATTTTGGGGATGAAGTCTCATCCTTTATTAATATTGAATGCTGGAATAACCAGTTTGATCGCTCCCCTTTTTCCTCTTTCTACACCTATCACCTTTCCTGGCTACCACCGTGTCCGCACGTATGGGAATCATACCCTAAGTGGCTGGTAAAGAAAGAAAAATTGCTGCCACACGCTCATCAACGCAAAGTCGTGAAGATCGCCCAAAATTTCCGGTTGTTATACAAGAAAATGTTGATACTGGTGCAAAAACTGATAATGCAAGATCGGCATGTAAGACTCTGTGAGATAACCAGGTAACCTTAGGCGTTAGGTGCTGTATTGTTTTGATTTGACATCCAAAAACATTTTTCTGTTTCTAAACCTCAGGAACAAATTATTGGAACTTCGATTGCTGTCGGTAGAAGAAGTTATTGATGCGTTGAAAATCTATCTTTTAACGGTTTTTCAAATGGAAAGAAGAAATGGTTCGAATCTATACAAAAGTGTATCACAATTATTAATTAATTAATATTATAATGTAATACGTTTCCATCATCAGACATAAAATACAAATAAATAAATAATAAATATTTCTATTTGTTATACAAGCAATTGGAAAATTTAATTAACCCGGTCTTTAGTGGTGGATGCAATTCATAAAATTTTGTAAAATTGTTTAGAAAACTCCATGCATTTAATAAACAATTGGTTTTATGATCAATGAAATACTTGCTGTTAATTATTTAACAACAATAAGTTTAATGTGATGAATTAAAAATCAATAAGTATGAGTAGTGTCTTGAAAACATTATCTGCGACAACCGCAACATCAACAACAACAAATACAATAAGAATAACAAACCTATTGAGAGCACAACCAGCATATAAAGTCATCAAGCATAACTAATGTGCTTGTCCGTCTCAATTAACATGTTTGTGTTGAAGTGTTAAAGAAACGCAAGAAACATTGACGTGAAAAAGGCTGACAGAATAAAATGATAGAGAAAAAAAGAATTGGTTAGTATGCCTATTAAATAATAATTTTTTTTTCAATTTATTTATTTTATTAATTAATTTATTTGTAGGCTTTTAATTTGAAAATTTTGATTTATTTCTTCAATAACTTTATAAGTTAAATACACTCCTGTCTAACAAAGTTTATCAACGACTGGCCGCTGTACTGTTCAAATAATAAAGCTTTAAGTTGATAGATCTGTAAGCTGATATGATGTCTGTTGATAGTGTCGTCCTTGAAAAACTCGCATCGTCTATCGTTGATAAGAAGTGCGATTATCAAATTCCCTATGCCGGAATCCAATTCCCGATGCAGTATAAAAAACTTTAATTTCGATTGATGTACGTCCGCAGCTTACACTTATCGATCGGGCATACACCTTCCACGTTACAATTACGCCCTCTCTCTCTTTCCCAGTTTCTTTCTCCTCAACCATTACCGTGTTTATATCTATATAAGGGCCAATTCCCCGAGTCACTGGCCAAAAAAAGGAAAAACAAAAGTATATTGCTTTACTATGTCTATGGGCCCATTATTATCGTTTTTCGACCAATTCAACATTCAAAACGGTCGTTAGTTGTCGTCGTTAATGTCGTAACAATTGCCTGTGATGTGAAACTTACTTCATCTGATCTATTTATCATTAGTGCACGAAAGGACCTCAAGAGTATCCGGAAAGATATGACTCGTAGTTATCTATAACGATTGGGTCACTTGGATGCGTTTATGTCGTAAAAGTATTTGCAAAACCAGTCATTGTTAAGGCTAATCCCTTCAGCGTTTTTCTTCAAAGTACCATAGTCAGTCAATTTCATCAAATGAGACGTTCATCATTTTTCTATCTATTGTAAATCAATGGTTTTTGATATAAGAGCACATTGCTTATCGAAATAATCTATTGTTGAGGGTTTTAACAAGATAACAAGACATAACCTTCCAGAATATATGGAGACTATAGACGTTTGATCTTAGGGTCTAAGTTTAGATCATCTAATCGGATCAGTTCATCTGCGTTACAATGACCGAAAGTACGATAATGTCTCCGTAGGTATCTAAATTGACAGCAGCTTACAGAATAGCGTCAACTCTGTAAGAACTGTTTGGTATTTGGAGATAAATTCGATGTATGTGGTATATTCGATGGATATTCACATTCAGAGAGTATTGCATCACTAGAGTGTTGGGAAACCGACCAATTTCATCGAGTTTTTATCGTCAAGGTCTGCAAGATACTCTAGTGGATCAAGAATCTATAGATTAAATATGTTTCGTTTAAGTTGACTGTGATAGGTCAGGAAATTGGTGCAGAAATGACAAGCAGAAAGCTTAAAACTTTGCAGATTATCTCAAAGAAACTTTTCAGCCGAATAATCTCTGTGGCGCTTCTAACACAAAAGAAGTAATGAAGTTTTTAGATAGCCCGTATCCTACTGATTGGTCTACGAAACTTATATCGGTTGATGAAGTGAAAGAAGAAGTGAATAAACTAAATATTAAAAAATCTCCTGGTTATGATTGCATAAATGGAATAATTATTAAATCGTTACCACCTAAAGCTCTCACCTTCTTAACGTTAAGTTTAACAATATGTTAAGACTGAATCGCTTTCCATCTCAATGGAAATAATGCGCAGAAATAATTATGGTGGCCAAACCAAATAAATCAGAAAAAAATGTAAAAAATGTTTGCTAGTTATTCATTTTTACCTTAATTTTGACTATGTAACGATCGTTCAGTTTCATTAACATTTTTACACTGTTTACCCACATTTGAATATAAAGTTATTTCACACATTTTTATATACATTCTTTGACTTCTTCTTTATGAATATATTATTATTTGTTTATATTAAGTTGAGGCTAGTGGGTCATATCGTACCTATTTGGTGAAGTTAAACGTTATGATTTTATAGCTCAACAACACAACACAATAATAAATAAGACAAATACATAAATAAAAACAAAACGAAGTAAAGTAAAAGTGACACAAAAACTATGAATAGGATGAACGTTAATGAACGACTTTTCTAAACACTTAAGCCTGTCATTGTTTATTTATTTATTTTTTCACTTCTTTAAAGATAATTTGTAGTGAAAATTTACGATTCTTTCGAGATCTCAAGAGATTGTTAATAAACAGATCACCCCATATAAGCATAAGATTCTTCATTGAAAGCTACTCTTTGATCTATTTTCATATTAATTAATATTTATAATAATATTAATAATCATAATGTTAATAATAATTAATAATTATTAATATAAAAACTTATTGTGATTCCCGATTGTGGAGCATTCTGAATGATCTTATTGAAAAAAAATGGAGCTACTACACAGCTTAGCAAATAAAAACCGCGAATATCAACTCATCACACCCTGATGCGAGAGCCCATAGTTTACTTATAGTTACCGATTTCAGACATACATTTTCCAGACTGCACCCTATACTTCTCTCTCTTTTCATTTTTTTATAACTAACACTGTGTTTATATCCGTTTAGTGGATATACCGGAGCCACGGTTCAAATTAAAAAAAAATATTATTTAAAAAGAAGCAGATATTGCGTCATATAAAAAATTGACGCGTTTTTTTTTTTGCCACCAGATAGTGTTAATGTTTATATAGCTTCCAACACTCACCTGATTGTTTCAAACGAACGTCTGCTTAAAAGGTGACGTTTCAGTTTATTTTTTTTTTTCTAATTCTCTGCTCGTCTAAAAAGCTATATTGATTTGAAAATAAGTGGAATATACCAAGAAATACGTTATGTGTAATGCTTTTTTACTATAAAAGAGGTAAAAAAAAAAATTTGTGATGTGTACGATGAGAATGCTGCGTGTGAACGAAAGACCCAGGAGTGGTTTGCTCGATTCCGTTCCAGAAATTTTGATGACAAAAATGCACTTCGCTCTGATCGGCCAAAGAAGTCCAAACAATTTTTGGAATTGATCGAGCGAGACCGGCACGTAAGATGTCAGGAAATAGCGGCGGCGCTAAACATCAGCATCACATGACAGTTTGGAATCGTTTGAAAAAAGCAGGCTACAAAAAGCAGTGCAAAAATGTTTCAAAAAACCTCGAAGAAATAATATATCACCCAATATTGGGACGACCGCAAAAACGATTATTTGCCCACCGAAAATTCTCGTAAATGCAAACGTATTGTGATAAAAATTTGAGTAATATTCAAGTTTTGATGAAGTATGATTTGACGACTTGATTTCATTCAAAACAACACTAAAAAAAAAAGCATATTAAAATAGAACGATGCTAAGTTACGATTTGTGGTCTTTAAGTTCATCAATAATATCGACCTGATTTAGAATAAATACATTAAATATAGTCTTTAAAACGCACTTTGCCGGATTGCAAACGGACTAACATTATTAATATACCACCAATTTATGCCTTCGAGTATAAAGACAAAACCTAACAATTTAATTCAGGCAAATTTAATGTAAGAAAAATTTCCTGCAGTTGTGAAGAAACACTTTGAAAATATAATTAACAATTAGTTTTTTTTTTTTTTTTTTTTTTTTTTTTTTTTTTTTTTTTTTTTTTTTTTTTTTTTTTTTTTTTTTTTTTTTTTTCAGTACAACATGGACCGTTGGTGCCAATAAAAGGAAATGATTTAAACATTTTATAATTTCAGTAAATAGATTTTTTTTCTCTTTTCCTTTTTATATAAGAGGTATGTAAAGATATATCGGACATTGGCAAATTAGACAGAAATGCATAGAACACCTTCCTTAACATACTATACAATATAATTATTTAGTTTAGCGAGAAGTAAAGAGAGAGATTCGGTTTTCTTTAATATAAATAAAAGGTTACGATTTGACAAAAGAAAATCTCCACTATATACGATATAATTAGGAAGAAGAACCAATAATGTAAAATACAAGAAAGTATTTAATATGAAAAGATGTCAGAGTTGCTCCCATATGAAATTCAGCTTATTTGAGACCGATTTATTTTCATATACAATACGTAATATAAAGTGGCCAGCCACCAGTACTTAAACTTTCACTACTAATAAATCAACTGCATTAGGGTGTTGTTGTTTTCAAAATGTTAATTTTACCTGCAAGGTTACTATTTATTACATCCATCTTTTTGATTGACACTCCTCCTCACTAAAAGAATTGTTTGCTTTTCATTAATTGTTGGTTCGATTATTGTGATTGCAGTTTTTTACTTATTGCGACACACATTTCAACTGTTGTAATTAATTTTCTTTTTATTAAGAGTATGACTGTTTTTCTTCTGTTCTTCTTTTTTTATTTGTTCTGTCAGTTAGCAGTTAATTGGTAGAAGTCTTTTAGTTAAATTTGAATATTAATTAGAGGAGAAAATAAATGTCGTGAAAAAGAAGAAGAAATAGAAATTAAATTTATCTAATTTTCAATTTAATTTTTATAGAAAACCTCTTTTTAAAAGTCATTCAAAGGGCTAATACCGCCTCGTTTTCCCGGCATAAAGAATCATTTTTCTTAATTTATATAAAATAAATGCAAACATTTATTGATATTTACGACGCGTTCACACGCCTCACGTAATAAATGACAGAGTGCAAAAGATAAAAATCAGCATATTTGGGTCCTCGCCACTACGATAGGCCTTTACTTTAGATAAGAGTGTAGCAGCAGCTAAATACATATTATTTACCAATCGGGCATACATCTCTTTGGCTGCGGAAAAACACTATCCCTCTTTCCTCCACTTATTTCTACCTGATCATCAATCTGGTTACATATATGCAGGGTACAACTCCTAATCATAGCATAAGATCATAAGAAGGAAAGGAGTGTGGTAGCAACTAAAGACGTATTATTTACCAATCAGGCATACGCCTCTTTGGCTGCGGCCAAACACTGATCTTCTTTCCCCAACTTATTTCTACCTGATCACCAGTCTGTTTACACACGTGTACACTGCATTTCCTAAGCAGTCATAAGGAAAAAAAGACATCACCTAGATAGCTTTTGCAATAACTGAGGGCATCAAATGGTGGAGATTAGCTTGGACTCACCTCACGGAAAAGGATGTCTTCAACGTATTTTTTTTTCCTCTAGTCAACTGAATTTACCTGAGCAGCTTTTCGTGATACGCACTCTTGACAGTTCGTACATTCAGGCGCACTTTATACAACAGATTCCCCTGCATACAGCGGTGGTACTGTTCAGCCGGCAAATATCATTTGCTCGCTCTTTTACCATTTAGTCGAGAACTGTTGTCTGTGCACTTGTTTTAATCTCATTTAGGTTTTTTTTTTTTTGAAAAACTCTTATTATAGCGACGTTCATGTCGTTTATGAGTTTCTCGGCATCGTACATACGAATTTAATGCCATCTAATGCCAAAGTTTCAAAAGACTTTGGAATGAATTTTTCGTTCATAGAGGCATATGCTAAAAATATGGAGTCTCGTATAGTAGAAAAAAGTTGAAATTTATGCCCACACTATTCAACAAAATTTAAATATACAATTCACAACTTATGCATGCGTTGCAAAATACGAGGTGTGTTCAAAAAAAAGAGGTGACTTTTTATTTTTCTTGAAAAATGTTTATTTACTCATCAAAATCTATTTTGTCCCCTTCAAAGTAGTCCCCCTTTTTGCCAATCCTCGAAATATTTCTGATTTGCACTTTTTGGTATGGTCTTGAGCTCTATAAGCGATGCGGTCTTTATCTCGATAATCGTGGCAAAACTCTGTTCTTTCGTGGTTTTTTCAGTTTTGTGAACACTAAACAGGAAACAGTTGCAGTGGGCCAAACCCAATGAATACTTTTGTTGAAGCATGATTACCGTCTTACTTTTGATCAAAACCTTTCGCAATTTTTGAATTAACTTCGCTGCCACACGTTTGATGCCCAAAACATCCGACATGAGCCAAGTGATATGCCGACATCCTCAACTAATTCTCTAATGGTGATTTGACGATTTTCCGTAATAGTTTTCTTCACCGTTTGCACGTTTTCTGTTGTTGGTGACGCGCCGGGGGTATCCGGGAGGGGCATCTTTATTAACATCTTCTCGGCCTCCTGTCAAGAGATTGTACTTGTTTATACACATTATTGTTACTCAAAGTATTTCCGCGATTTCGTTCATCTTTAATACCAACTTGGGTATAACTTCCCAAAATTTCGAACAGTCTTAATCTTAATTTTAGAGCGACTGGAAGAACTTTCCTCATAAACAGTTATGCCAAACGGATACGACGAGATCGATTCAGAATTCCATATTCACCAGGAATATATATATATATACATGGAAACGTTAGGCGATCAGCACTGGTATCTAATGGACTCACCTTTTATTTTCATCAGACAGTGTCGCTTATGTTTATCACATTTTTAAACTTAATTTTTTACTGTGCTGGCTTTTTTCTCACAACACGATAAAATAGGTCAATTCGAGGACAATGACGAAATTCATACACTGCCGGAAAAATGGGAGAAAGTAGTAGCAATCGATGGACATATTTTCTCCAAAAAAAATCGCTTCAAATTAATAAAACACAAGCAATACATTGCAAAGACGCTTATGTCAGATTTTCATGTATGAATGATTCAGTTAACTCCAAGCAGTACTCAATAAAGATCGAAAGCACCACTCAAGTAGAAGTTAGTAGTAGTGGAATATCAGAAAACCGGTGACCTTTTTTAAAACTAAATATATCGCAAGTAAGAAAACCATAAAAAAGTTAATAGTGAAACCGATGCGCCATTAGAAAAAAAGGACTAAACAAACACAGGATCTGAAGAATGGATTTATGGCGAGAACTCCTAAGAAATTAATTGAAAACAAGACTACAATAAAAGTTCGCATAAAGTTATGTAATTTAATGTAGTCGCTAATATTTAGCCATAATTTTTTTTTATTTTTATTTTATTTTACGTAATTTTTATTGTAATCCGTGAAACGTAGCCTACCTACCTACAAAAAAAAAACACAATTTTATTATCATATTAAATGCAACAGCGACAGACATGCAACAAATAAACAGAAAATATATAATAAAAAGAAAATGCTAATTACTTTGTTGTTGTTGTCTTATTTTTTTTAAGTTCTTCTTTAACATTTACAAAATAAATTTTTATGTACAATTGCGAACGCAAAGATCGCATAATTATCTAATTTTCACAGAGAATAGGAAGATACAGAGAAGCAATATGCACACGCGCACATATATATTTACGAACACAAATACATAAATTTTGAAAAAAATTATATCAAATTGTCTGTGTGTGTGTGTATCTACACGCAACTCAATGCTAACATAAAACTGTAACAACAATCGCACGGAAGAAGAAGAAAAAGCAGAAGGGAAGAAATTCTAAAAAAGAAGAAAAATTATCTCAATGCAAAAGGAATGCTGCTGCTGCTGCTGCTGCTGCTGCTACTGCTGCTGATAAGAAGCACAAACAATCAGCGAGAAAGCGAAGAAGACTAATTATAAAATATGTGCGTATAGTATATATGTTGGAATTTTTTATTTTTTTTTTTTGTTAGATTTTTATCGTAATCTTTTTTTCTCTAACTAAGAAGAAAACTTTATTTTTAGTAGGAAATTCTTTTGAATTTTTCCTTATTTTTCATTTTTTCAAAATAAAGTTTTATAAATATATTCATTATTTCGCATAAGCATTAAAACAAATTTTGTTGAAACGATTCTAATTATTTCATTTTGTGCAGCTAAAAAGAAACTCAAGGCTATGATGCCGGGTTTGTAAATGAAGCAAATTTGTTTGATTGAGTTTATTTGATTGAGTTCTAACTACAATAAATACTTGCTTGCTATCATATTAATGCATATTTGAATGTCGCCGATTGTATACAAATTGTATACCGTTTCTCTTAGAGAGAATTTAGATCATAATTTGTTGATGAAGTATAGAAGGCAGTCTACAGCATCAAGTCTAATGCGGTTGGTTATGATGAAATCAGCATTATGTTCTTAAAACTTGTGCTTCCCAGCGTGATATTCTCATTGACTCACGTTCTGAATCATATTATCACTACGTGTACTTTTCCTGACTGGTGGAAAGTTATATGCTGATGATGCCCAATTATATTTGTATCGTCCTCGTGGACTTGCAGAGGACGAAGTCCAACGAGTTAATGACGACCTGCGTCGTATTTCTCGATGGTCCGCTGATAATTATCTAAAGCTTAATTCCGGAAAAACAAAAGCTATTTTTATATCTGCCAATGCTTATAATCCTGGCTGTATACTCAGTGTTCTTATGGCCGACGCGGAAATTGAACTAGTCAGTCAGGTACTCAATCTAGGTTTCGTGATTAACTCCTGTTTAAGTGCGGAAGGCCACATTATCCGTGTGTTGATGCGTACTCACAACATTTTGAGGAAGTTGTGGTTATCCTCTTCCTATGTTCCAGCCCCTGTTAAGCTGAGACTAGTTAAATGTCTTATTGTGCCTCTTATTTCGCACGGTGCCAATGTCTACAGCGACCTTGATAGTGCTTCAATGTCTAAGTTACAGTCTGTCGTCAATAAATATGCCAGATATTTTTTTAATAAACGCAAATATGATAGGATATCGCAACTCTCACTACAGATTCTGCATACTAGTCTTCCTTGTTTTCTTAATATTAGAAATATGATCATGATGCGTAAGCTCATTTCATATAGTTTACCGAGGTATCTATTTGAAAAGATCTAGTTTGTCCGGTCTAGACGTACAATGAATTTGATTCTTCCTGACTATAGGTATTTGAAATCTTCACGGCTATTTTTTGTTAATGCGGTCAGGCTATGGAACGCGTTGCCACCAAATATCAAGAATATAGTTAATATATATATATATTTAAAACAGCTATTACAGCCTTCTTTATAAGCTAAATTTTGCACCATTATTGTATAACTGTTATTGTATAATAATTTAACTATTATGTCTATCTCCTCTGCCCTGTTAATTTATTTCATTTATGTTAATAAATTTTTTACTTTATTTTTTATATTCCCTTGTAACTGTGCCGGATGAGATTGCAGTCTCATTGGAATTTGTTATATGTATTTACATATATATATATAATAAATTCATAAATAAAAAAAAAATTAAAAAAAGCTTACGCACTTGGGAAGTTGTCGCAACTTTGGTTAAACTTGTTACACATAACTTGATTAATCAGTTGCCTTTTATTTTTTGTTTATATTTTATAACTGCATTTTAATGTAGATGACAAAGATGCCAGGTTTTCTTCACGTTAACTGTTATTTAATAATTAATTTTAGTTTTGTTAGTAATCTTATTCAAACTGCGCATGGTTTTTTTATTGCAATTTCCTCATTTGTAATTTTTTAACTTGTGTTTACTACTTTAATCATTGCCATAATTTGGGGCCCGACTGCATTCAGCTTTAGGTTTCCGAAGACAACAAATAAAATTCTTAGTCCTTGCAAAGGTGTTACATTTTTGATCAGCTTTCCGTCGCCATCGGTTTATTCTTCTGTTGTCTTTAGTGTAAACTTGTAGAATTGGAAAAGTTGTTGTCTTTTCTGTACTCTTAACTAAAGTCAATGAATCAAATTTGAAAATAGGTGTAGCCCGCCCACAAACAAACTCAATATTCTCATGGATAGGAAGAGCGACGAAATGCATGGTAATAAAAGGAAAGGAAAGCAAAATCAAGGAGAAGAAAGCAACAGTAAAGAACGAGAAGGAAAGGCAAGTAGAAGAAATTAAACGGAAAGCAAGAAAAAACAAAGAGAAGTGAGGAGAAGGAACAAAAAGCAAGGAAACGCGAGGAAAGACGAGGAAAGGAAAGAACCGATAACGGAATAACTAAGAAAGGAAAAGGATGGAATGCAATTAAACGCAAAGGAATGGATAAAAGAAAACGGATCGGAATGAAAGGATATTGAAGGAAACACAAAGGAATTCAAAAGAAAAGAAAGGGACAGAACGGAACGGAACGAGAAGGAATGGAAAAGTATTATAAACGAAAATAATTTTAAAGTATTCTACACAATATTCTAATGACTTTATAGAAATCTTTTAAAAGTTCGCAGACAAAGTTAAATTATATCATTTTTCGCTAATTGTTCCCGTGCAACTGCTTTGTTTAACTTAATCCGACGGACGTAAAAAACAAAAATTGAAGCTTATTCTTCTAGATTAAGAGATACTTTAAGATCGCAATTACGTTTTCTACACAATTTAAAACAATTTGCACACAAATAAACAAACGAATAAATGCTTAAATCGATTTAATTATTCACGTCAATAAAGAAAGTTTTCTTGTCGTAATCTGTAAAGTGTGCTTCTTTACATTTTTAAAATTTAACAGCATAATATATAGTTTTCATAAATCTAGATTTGTTGAGGGGTGTCCAAGAATCGCTCCGAGATGAATAGTTTTTTTTACTTTACTTTATTACACTAGGAAAAATCAGACAATACACAAATGAAAGCGAAATTACTGGAAAGTCTTATTTGCGCAAATATTTAAATATAAGAAAGATTTTCCTTTTCTTTGTGCATCTGTGTTAAACTGGTCTTTAAGCTGCTTATGGGTTGTTATGCATTTCTGTGTTTTTTTTTTTAATTTCAAATTTTTCGTACAATTGTTTGTTAGAAAGTTGTTTGACTGCAATTTCCTTTTATCATTCATATATACGAAAAAAGAAAAAAATTCAATTCATTTATACTTTCTTCTACTGCTTCTACATCTTCTTGCAATGACTGCTAGTATTACAGAAGATTTATAACACAAATGCGTGCTGTGAATCGACGTACATGCTGCGTTGTTGGGTGAATGGTCATTTGATATATTCATTTATATAATTGAGCAAAAGTTTTTAATCTTTTTTTTTCTTAAATTTTTCATATCTTCCTTTTTAAGCTTATTTAACGATAAATAACGATAAATATCAATAATTATTAACCATAGATTTCTCTGCAGATATTATTTATAAAAAAAAAATGTTTTTATTAAATTTGCGGAATGTAAATGCAATTAATACAGTTCTATTCAATACTGTCTGGCAATTTTTTCAAAAATTTATATAAATTCTTTTACATCACGATTACTTGACGTCCAAAGCTATGATGTATATCAAAACAAATTCTAATATGACAAGTAGTTCGATAATCGATTTCCGTGAAAATACCAAATTGCCCTTAATTTTTTCTCATTTTCCTTTTCGTTTGATCTCATCTCAACTGATTTCATTTCATTTCATTTCGACGACCAAATTGTTCTTATTTTTTTTAATTTTCATTGGATCATTCCGTTTTACTTCATTGCGTTGCGTTTCAATCAGTTTCGTTTCATTTCATTTTATTAATTAATATAAAACCTAAAGGCATAGGATCTAGTTGCATAGATAAAATTCATGTGAAAAGAGAATCGACAGCATTTCAAAGAAAGGTATCACTTAAAATACATACCTCCGTTTGACTTTTAGTTGATAAATGGATTTATTAGTTAATTTCAAAATTATCTACACACACACCCTTGATTTTTTGATTACAACACAAATACGTATAGTTTTAAAAAACTACAACATAAGAACGCAGACTTTTATTTGATAGCAAATTGTATTTTTATTGATCAATTGTTTCGTTATCGTTCAAAATTCATTTAAATCGCCATCTAAAAATAAATATCATTCTGAACCGAAAAAGAAAATCTAATTTTATTTTTAAAGCATTTTTAAGCAATTTGTTATTGATGTCATTTAAATTATTGACGTAATATCAGGCCATTAACTTAACTGTAGAAATGTTTCGGAAACTGTTTAGATAGATATTCTCCATCAGATAATGAAATACATTAATTTCGTCATTCCGTCTGCGTGTTCAAATAGGCATCTATAAGCACCAATGTTCAAGGCTCTAAAATTTTAAAAGCGTGTGAAGATAAATTCGAATTTAACTAGCAAAGACATTTACCATTAACATTAACAGAGCTCTATAAACGCATTAACATAGCTCTGTAAAGCAATAAACGTCAAGCTAAATTTGGATTTGGAAGCCCACTCCGTCCAAATTAAGATACCTAGGAAAGTTTTGTAAACGTCATGTGAATCTACATGGAACAACCTTAAAAATAATATCCGAAATGAAATCGCTATTTTAGTGAATTCCTTTCAATAAATGCTTGAACATCAATATATCAACGGTAGCCGACTAAACAAAATTAGTCATATTAAAGGCTCTAGTGTGGTCAAACTAGAAAATGTCAACGATATTCACATATATTAAGTGAATGTGCTTTCAAATAAGCTAGGTGAATTCAAATACGGCTTTCCAGAAGTATTTTGAAAAATTTTTTGATATTTGGTACCACAGCATAATTCGACTATGGAAAAATAGTTAAGTTAGAGACTCTACTGCGGCGAAACTAGAAAATGTCGGCTATATTTACATACATCACGTAAATGTGTATGAAAATAGCTTTCAAATAAGTCAGGTGAATTCATATCTGTTAAAAACAAATTTAAATTCGTTTTACCCTGTTAATGTTATTACACCATGTGCAGTTTTCTTAAGTATGTAATTTTCAAAAGTTTGTTAAAGATAGTTCTAAAAAGCCAAATTTGAATTCACCTAGCTTATTTGAAAGCTATTTTCATACACATTCACTTGATGTATTGGTCGCACTAGAGTCTCTAATATGGCTAATTTTGTTTAGTCGGCTACCATTGATATATCGATACTCAAGCATTTATTGAAAGGAATTCACTAAAATAGTGGGTTCATTTCGTATATTATTTTGAAGGTTTTTCCATATAGATTCACATGAAGTTTACAAAGGTATTTTAGGTAGGTAGGTATTTTAATTTGAACGGAGTGGGCTTCCAAATCCAAAAATAGCTTGACGCTTATTGCTTTACAGAATTTATCTTCACACTCTTAAATTTCAAAACAATTTAAATATATTTGTTAATCAAAGTAAAGCTTAGTATGCGTAAATACGTCCATATTATCTAAATGCTATTCGAGCATTATATTATTCGGCTAGTTTTGCTAAAACGATAATATATACAATACTGTTTGGCTGATTAATCTTTAAAGCACATTTCATTTCAAGTTTTAGATAGAAAGTATGTACCTGAGGTTCGTCTAAACCGTTATCTTTAAAACATTCTTCTCTTCTCTTACTTTCTGCTTGTAGAACAAATTAGTTTTTATGTTTTTTCAAAAACATATTAATAACTTTTAAGAATAATATATAAAAGCAAATACACTTTTAAAGTTAAAAACAATTTTTATAGAAGACAGTTGTTGTTTTTTTTTTTTTTTTTTTTTTTTTTTTTTTTTTTTTTTTTTTTTTTTTTTTTTTTTTTTTTTTTTTTTTTTTTTTTGAAATATAATTTCTGACTATTTCCAATAAAAATTTATTATTGAAAATGTATATACACATCTGCAGGTAAACTTGTTTTTGTACAGTAGATAGGGATCGCAGGAAACAACTTTAAAACAAAAAAACAAAAAATATTCACAAGCTTTATAACAAATAATTTTTCACAAAATATTAAAGAAAATCTATCTTATGCTGATTGAAAGGAACCGCTTAGGGAATGTGTCGGCAATTTACAAAATAACGAGAACGTAGTTTCCAAAGAAAATAAATAATTAAATAAATTACTTAAGGAAAAATTTTAATTTCGCATTTTAAACATGAAGGTGTAGATTATCTCAAAATGCAATACTACTCCTTGTACTCCAAAATGCATATATTTTTACGATGAGCTGCTTTCTAATCGCTTTTCCCCTTTGTCAATATCCGAGTTCATTCATTTTTTTCTCACCATATAGTGAATGATAAGTCCATCCCTTCATATATTTTATCTTCTATCATAGAATTGGGTTCCTCTTGTCCATCTCTCTTCCTCTTCCTCTTCCTCTTGTTCTTCTGTAGTAGTGACATTATTATTTATGATTTCGTCCCTAATCATTTCGACAAGATCAGTTTTGCCGAACATCTGTCGAAAATGCCACTGGGTTGGTACCGTTTTTTAATATTTTTCCAAAACTATTATTTTTTTACTATTGTATTGTATTAGTTAGGATATTCCATAGCGGGACCTAGAAGGTCTATTGTACTCGTTTTCATCCTTAGCACTCTAATTTTCAGACTAGCGTCCCCTTTGTTTCGGAGCGTCATACTATATCTTCAGCGTTATTAAGTGTTCACCGAATACCTGGTGCTTACTTCGGCAGATGTCCACACATTCGTACAGGATGTGATGACGCCTCTTCACAAATGAATCGGTATCTGAGATATGTTTCATATGATACCTGAAGAAGTTATGATCCTTACAGAAGTGATCATTTATAGATCATTCCTTCGCAGTTTCGGTGCTATGCCGAGAGATTTCGTTAATCTTTTCACTTGCCGTCGCCTTGTGCTAAGCTTTCAATACCTAGCTTTGGCCTCTGCTAAGGCTGCTCGTCGCTTCACACAAAAGTTCCTGGTCTGTGATTGTTCTTCGGGCTCCACGTTTGGTTAAACAGTAAACGCTTTCGTAGCCATCAACACCCGAAAGTCCAGGCGTCCATATCAGATGCACTTCATTGTGTTTATCTAGTCCATTTAGGGCCCGAAAAAACTTCAACGCTTGCTTAGATACTATTGTATTCCCCATTTAGAGCCTTTAGAGTAGCTTAGCTGTTAGAGTGAATGCAGGTGAGCTCCCTCTTTCTTTCTTACATTATCTTCTTATGCATTCACAGGCACATGCCGAATCTGCGTAGATTTCTATTTGAATATTTTAATATTTAAATATATCCCTGCTTACCTCATCATCAAGTAATTATTATTCCATCACCTTTAATTCTATACTATAGAAAAAACTTGTGGAAAAGTCACTTTTCTTTTAAGGCTGGGGCCTTACCACTTAAGCAATAGAAGAGGAATCATTTTAAATTCTGTACTAAATACTATTTCTGCTTTAGATTTTAGCATAACCTTCAAATGTTTTTTTTTTGCATTTAGTGTGCATTTCTTGTCTTTAGATTTAAAAGCAAAAAATTTAGTTCTTTTTTGTTTCTTTTTGGTAAAATACTATGTGTGGTGACATTACAACAAATCAAATAATTTACGGCATTTGTTTTATAACTTCAGCTAGCTTAGGTTTATTTCTTTTTGTTTAATGGATTTGCTAGACGCGACTTTTGTGGCATATTGTGTGCCACAAGAGCTGACCATTTTAAATACAATGCGAACTCGAATTGGAAACTTTTAATACAACAAGTGTCTGAAAATCAACCAAATTTGGTTTGAAAAACCAAAACATGAGTTTGATTTTGTTTCTTTTTTGTTATAAATTTATTTCTATTTCCAGTTTTCAATGTTGTGGCTTTTAGTGGAGCAAAATTTATTAATTAAAAGTAAAAAAAAAAAACCGCAGAGGGGCTTTTTATAGAGTTTCTTTTGCTTTAAATTTTAATTTTCCAATTAATTTAATTTAAATATTCTTTTCTTACATAAGTTTTATGACAACGTCACCGATGACTGAGAAATTGATTTCATCTCTCAAATATTTTACTTAAACTCTTGTAAAGAATTTCACAAAGCTTTTCATAAATTTATTGTTTTTTTTTTACATATTTTAGCCGATAATGATGAGTGCGATAATAACATCTTAATTAATTAACAAGAATTTAGATAAATATTCCTCACCGTTGCATAGAGCTTTCTTTCATATCTCAAGCTAAGTTTTGAGGCTTGTACACGTCACAAAATGCCAACCCTGATTCATCAAGAATTCACGCTATACTAGTTTCCGTCCAAGAATAATAAAGAAGTGTTCATTTTTAACTTTTTATTCGTTTTCTGCGCTTTTAGACGGAAAAATTCATTCTTTCCAATCCTCCGGTCTGTAGTGGCCCACGTTTAGTTACGTAATGGCGAAGAAGGTCGGATGAATTGGTCTTAGCTGTTGGCAAATTTTTCAATACGATAGACGTACAAATATGTTTTTGATCGATTATGGTCGGGTACCCCATCATGCTCAAAATTGTTTTTTTACACAATTTTTAGTGAAAAATGTTAAGCATAAATCCATATGACATGTTTACTGCCATAGCCAGAGTTCACGAACTTTCACTTTTGTGACATCCATTATCATATTATGAATTTTTTTCTGATACTGTAAACTCAGTTAACCTAAGCGTTCTTTGTTATTAACTTGCGCTTGCGCGACTAGGTTGCAAGTAACCCGTCACCCAGTAGCTCAGCTCAGTCATTTTATGTAAGTGAAGAAATCTCATTGTTATGTCGAAAAGGTACACCTCTTTGAGATTATTTCGGTCCTTCGGGCAAGCTTATAATCCTATAAAGTATTTTCTTTACACTCACTCCTGTAATTGTGATTTTTAATTTTTCTCTAATAGCATACTTATTACTAAGTTTATTTAACCATTTTCTATGTAATTATTGTTTAAAAAATATTTTTTAATTACATTTTTTAATTCTTCATATTATGCATTAAGTTTTTGACTGTAGCAAACAATCGCAAATAAATAAATAAATCTTGCAACGAACCTAAATGCCTTAGTCTTCTTGGCGGCTAAGAACAGGCGAGTTGCTTCTTCTAAAATTTATTACGAAAGATCTAGTGACATCGATTGAGCAGAAAAAAAGACCTTTTTAAAGAGCGCATAGAGTGTATGTTATATAACCTTTTAAGCATTTTAAGGTGATCTATATGCAGCAATCGCCTATTTTCATTTGATAAGGTTAGTCGAGCTTTCCTTTTACTGTGAAAAAAATTAGTTTTAGTTTAGAATTAAATTGAATTCAAATTGAGGTTATATTACAATATCTTTAATTATATGTTACGAGTTAGTTCTTTAATATTTTATTAGGTAGCAAGAGTTATAATTTATTTTTATCAAACCGCCCACACAAAGCGAATCTTTAAACCATCAGTATACAAGATTATGTACATATATGCGTACACATGATTGAGTATAGAAACCTCTTAAAAGCTTATACGACAACGTGCTGTTGGTAATTTAAGACACACATCGAAATGAAAATAAACGAAAAAAAAATCTATCAGTAAATTGGTAACCTGAACAGGGAAACCCCTTGAACGCGTTTTTTTCTCTTTTTTCTTAAATAAACTCATATGTCTATGCTGTGGAAATTTGCTATAAAAATAAAAAAACAAAACAATTTCTGCAGAATAAGACTTCCGCTTATATTGCCGACTGAGAGTGTTAGAGAGAACAATAGTGAGAACCAACAACTGTAGGAACAACAACAATAACAACGTCAATCGGCTAACATTCACTTGCCCAAAGAACGTGAGTTTCAGATTACAAACATGTCGTGGAAAAGAAAAGCATTATTTAGCGCCAAAAGCGTTTGCACGCACTCTTATACGAAATTAAAGTAGACACAACATTTCGTTTGTCACTTGTCTCTACTCTGTTAAATATCTGTTGTTTTTGTTTGTTGGTGTTGATATTGATGTTGCTGGTCTTGTTGCTGCTGTTGCTATAAATCTTCAACTTCCTCTACCGGTTCATATAAATATAAAAAAACTTATGAACTAACAACGCGACTGAAGTTTAAACATCAAGTAAATGAGAAACGTAAAATGATTAAAAAACCGACCGTTCGGTCGAGTTTTTTTTTTTTTTTTTTTTTTTTTTTTTTGTTTAAAAAAGAAAAAGTGACAAATTTAAGTTAGGAGTGAATGATGTGACAATTAAATGTCTACTGAGCTTAAAACGACAACATAACTCTAGAAAATGTTCAATAGTCAAATGGTATAACAGACAAAAACTGGAACACAAAAAACGAAGCAAAACAATAAAGTTAAAAATAATAATAATAATAATAATAATAATAATATTTAAATAAACAAAAAAAATTTATATGTATGAAAATGTATAAAAAATATATATAAAAATTATATAAAAATATTAATCTGTATATAAATATATATGTACACTTTGTTAAAAAAAAAAAAAGTAAATTAAAATTAAAGTAAAAATAATTAGAAAAGTTATATTCACTTTTGGTCGAATTTTGGATGCTCACTACTTCATGTTGGCATAGCGTATAGCAATCGAAAATCTTATATCGCGGATTAGATCGACATTTGGATGAGGGATTTGATGAAGCATTTCTCATTTTTCGCTGATGGTCAGATAAAAGTGGGGGGAGAGAGGGGGCTTACCGCATGACTGCAACTTAGCAACAGCATGCTCGGTCGCTAAGTGTTATACCTTTAGTTATCGAGCATGCAAACATGACTATAAAGCATATTTGCGGACGCGTCATGTCTATTTTCCGTCGAAATCTTCTGTTTTGCTAAAATTGTTACCGTGAGTTTTGGATCCGTTCCATGGCTAAATCAACTTGAAATTTAAAACAGTTCTTGTATAATCTTGATAATTATCTGTTTATCTTATCTAACTAAATACTTTCAAAATGTAATACTTTGATGGCTTATTCGAATTACAGTAGAGAAGAATTTCTGTTGCAAACGATATGAAAATTTTGTTACATTTTCTTAATTTGATTGCCAATGATAAAAAAAAAAATAAAATAAAATAAAATAAAAATAAACGAAGGTGTGTTTTAATAAACATAAAAAAACCATCGACCGGCATATGCTACACATATATACACTTGCACTTTACTGTGATTTCTTTTCAGTTTATAAGAACCAGTCATCCAACTGCCTTACAAGTGCTATTTTAAAAAAATACACGTTTGTGTATCTCTGTGTTTATATGCGTATTGTATTCGTCTTAAAACTGACTACATGTGTGAATAATGATCGTCAACCTAGTTTCATCCAACCAGTTTATATATGAACGTATCGTTGATAAGAGTGTAAGGAAAAAACCTTTTACACTACTATGCTACACCTCTATTACAATGCAAGATAACCGGTATAGTAAAGTTTTCTTACGATGTCTTTTTCCTTTTTTCTTAAAGATATTTTTTCATGAATTATTATTGTCTTTTTTTTTTTAAAAGACTCTGATCAATGACCAATGAATGAATGAAAAAGTTACACCTTTTATGGCATTAAATTGTCATTAAGTTATTCTTACTAAAACGTTAAAAACTATGATGGAAAGTTAATTTCTGATTTAGATCGAGGATCTCTTAATATTCAATCATACGTTGAATTTATCTAAGATGGGTGTAGATAATTATTCACGATCATTAGAAGAATAGCTCACGATATCGACGGAGAATTAACTAAAACATTCTAAAAAATATTTTACAAAATGAAAATATTGACAAATAAGTTTTGATCGTTAATAAGGTCAGACAGACAGAGAGACAATTATCACAGTACAAATTTCGTAGACTTTCCCTAACTATTAAATTTCCTTTTTTTCTAAGCTTCGATATTTTATGCAAATAAAGAAACAATTCGTCTATATTGATGTTGAGTTTCTTTCCATAATCTCTTGCAGAATATAAAAAATTACGTCACTTATAGGCTTAATCCAACACCAAAGGAAAAATCTGGTTCTCACTTAATGATAAGTACTGTATCTGTGTAAAGATTATTTGGTTCCAAATACTATTAATATGTGTGATTAGAAGAACAGAGATTATTTAAAATTTAGATGATGAACGACACTTACTAAAAAATGTAGAACCAAAAAATGAGAAGAAAAACAAACTATCGGCTTAACTCAATCAAGGTTAATGACGCGGTGGTATGTGCAAGACAAATGCAAATAACATTATCTGAGGCAACTTAAGGGCAATAAAGGCTTTACAAAAAAATAAATTAAAGAAAATGAAAATAATAATTAATTCGCTTGGAAATATGCAAAGCAAATAAAAACAAAAGGAAAACTCAAATATCTCTTTGATTCGACAGCACGCTTAAGATATTAACCTAAATTAAAAGCTATATAAAGTAAGACAACATCTTTAAGTGATGTTTAGCGTGTGATACAACAAAAACAACAGCAACAAGTATAGAACAAACAAACACAAATCAACTTAATGACCTAAACCGCAAGTTAAATGCGTTCAATTATTTATGATTTGCTGAAAACCACACAAGTTACATATCGAACAAGAAGAAGAAGAAGAATAAGAATAAGAAGATGAGAAAAGTAGGCTTGTTTTTCCCTAGGTAGTTAAGAAGGTGTATCATGCATACATTCATATTAACATACATATATATGTAGATATGTATGTATGTATAGTTAATTTTCTAGCCCTTTAGGCTTTTTTGTCTTTTGTAAAATTTATGACAAATGTCAAATGTCAAGAAAAATGTCGTATTTGTGTTAGAGAAGCAGTATAAAACAAGCAGTCCACAGCCCTGGGTATGACAACATATTATTTTTGTTATGCTTATTGTACGATAACGTACAAAGTAACCTTGATGTCATATTGAAATAACTGCAAAAATAAAGATGTTGCTCTAGAAATTTATAAAAATATTTCTATACGCGACACGCAACAACGTCAGACATATAAACTTTGTCAGTCACTGTGTAACGCTTAAACATAGTCCATTGAAAACTTTGCATTTGAGATAAGAAGAGAGTACGACGTTAATTTATTTCTTTTAAAGTTATGTTTTTAAAATAAACCTTTAGTTATTTTGATATTTGAAACTAAAGAACAGCAGGTGAAAAACGATGAAAACTTCCAATGCAAAATCTGAGACACAGAAGGAAAGAGAGAGTGAGAAAATGAGAGAAAGAGAAACAGAGAAAGGGAGCCAGAGAAAGCGAAAAAGGGAGACAAAGAAAGAGAGAAAGAGAGTAAGGGATACAAAGAAAGAGGGAAAGAGAGATAGAGAAAGAAAGATAAAAAGAGAGGGAAAGAAATATTGGGAAAGAGAGAAAGAGGGAAAGAGAGAAAGAGGGAAAGAGAGAAAGAGAGAAAGAAAAAAAGATAGAGAAAAAAATATTGAGAATAAGAGAAAGAGAGAGAGAAGAGAAAGGAAGAGAATTAGAAGGACATGCATATGTGTAGACAGAGGAAGAGAGAAAGAGATCTAAAATGTCAAAGATGAACTCGTGTAGAATTGCGTACCATCAACCATTAATAAAATATATGGCCTAATTCGCAACTTTATGTGTATCTTTCATTCCTATTAGATATACCACATTTTGTTTTTTATTTTCCTTGTTCTTTTAGCGAATTTATTATGTTGGCACTCAATTTCCAGTACGGTAGGCCCTACTTTGGTTACGTGCGGCATCTTACCGCGACTCTAATGAACGCTTGATCGGCAAAGGCATACTACTTACCGACGGGGCATACACCTTCCAAGTTCCCAGGTGCCCATACTTTGTTCCCCTTTGTACTTCTTTCTGAATTCCTTCAATTTTTCCTCTTCTCCGGCTATCTTTATATTTATAAACATATAGAAAACATGTCCTTAGTTAATCATAAAAAAAAAAAAAAGAAAGACACAAGCTACACCATAGAATCAGATAGTTCAGATAATAGAGATTTTGATGCCTACAACATATATTCTTATAAAAAAAATTATGATACAAGAAAAGGTAAATGATAGAACCACGTTTCTCCAGAAGCTATGATATAGGATATATCGCCCTTAGTTTCTTGATAACTTCTCAAGAGAAATGCAGCCAGCGAAGGGAATATTGCCTGATGTAAGCCAAAAATTTAATTTTTGATCGGAATTTATGAATTAGATGTCGGTTCCAGAAACTAAACAACAAACGGGACGCGACAATCAAAAAAAAAACGAAACGCATTATAAATATTACTATGTTAACAACTAGCAACGTACCATAATAAAGTTTATTAAAAATTAATATATCGATCAATAATTGTCGGTATTAACATATAAATCCCACCTCATATTCATGCCATATCAGTAATTTCTTTACTGATTACATTGCTACTTAAACATCACTTTTTGTAGAGAAAAAAATACCCTTGAAGGAGACAATGTTCATGAAAAAATTTGAATTTTGCAAAAAGAAAATGTCTTTCTTTCGTATTTTTTGATCGACGTATTTTTTATTTAAAATCTATAAAGAGTAAAGTTTTAAAATTTGATACTAATTAATGAGTACAAAGAGATTTATTATTCTGATCATCAGATTGTTGAGTCTAAGACGAAATTCAATCTTGATTATACAATTAAAATTGAATAACAACTACTTGCCTGAAAGATACTTCATATAAATTATAAGAAATATTTACGCCGCATTGGTTCAATCGAAATAATATTTAATTCATACTTTTAAACCGGACAATCTTAAAATTATCGATTCAATAAACTGCTCAATACTCTTTAAATAGTTATAGGAGTAATTTGCGCCGAATTAACTAAAATATTATTGATATCGATCAGTTTCTTCTAACTTCAATATTATTTAGATGATTACTTTTTAGCTTATTAGCAATAATTTCAATATGTGGGCGTAGATTAGTAAAGAATTTATTTTTAGTGTATAATGAAATGACGAAACAATCTTGCGTGTCATATAAACATTTATAAAGTTTTCTTTTTTTTCTTTTTTGCTTTTTTTTGAAAATTTTTCTCAATATTGTACTAATATCATTACATGCTTTATGAAGAATTTCAAAAAGGAAATGGTAAACTCTCGCAGCCACGCTTCAGTGAAGTGATTTTGTAAACTTAATCGCTAATACAAGTTACATTGTCTTGAAAATTGTCAAATCAGAAAGCGCTCGATATTGGGCAGTTGCGAAAGTTGTACGCATTTTTGATATCCATTAACTTAAGCCAATACTTTGTAAATGCAAGACATTTGGGTAAATATTGATGGGTCAATCGGTTTAGCGGCCATTCAACTCACCCTATATTATATTTATACCGGCTTTTCGGTTAATGTCTCTTCTAGTCAAAACTTTTTCTTTTATTGCAGGACGGACTGACGAATTGGCAGTAACGGCCCAAGATCGATTGTTTATTTTCCATTTCCAATATATCAAAATTCTTAACGTAGAACAATATTACCTAAGAATACGTAATAATCCTTAAATAGCGAGAAGTATTTAAGCGAATTAATCATATCTATGTTTGTATATTAATTACAAGGCAACTGCAGTTTTCTAAACAGCGTGAAAATAAATCCGAATTTAACTTATAACACATATCTGTATAGCAATTAGCGTCAAGTTATGATCAGATTTAGAAGCCTAATGCGTCCAATTTAAAATACTTAAGATGTTTCTTCAAAATATGAAGCCGATAACTTCATTTTTGCGGCCGAGAGAATGTTTACCACAGACATTACACAGACGGACAGAGGGACATGCTTAAATCGATTCTAAGTTTGATGCTAATCAAGAATATATATACTTTTTGGGGTCTCTGAAGTTACCTTTTGGTAGTTACAAACCAAATAGCAAAATGAAATATACTCTTCACCACCTTCCGTGGTGATTATAAAAATTAATCTGTTTCCTAGGTGAATTACTTTTTATTAAATATTTGAAAATCGATATGGTGATGGCAGCCGATCGCAAAATATTGCAAAAATAGTCAAAATTGAGACCCTAGCCCGACGAAACTAAAAAAATTCCAACTACATTCATCTATATCCCGTGAATCTGTATGAAAATGCTTTTCAAACAAATCAAATTCAACTTTGAATTTATATTCAAACCCTTAGTTTTCTAACGATGTCTCCCAATCATTCTTTCCATGTAAATAATTTTTTTTTATGTTTAATAAAATTGAAAAAAAGAGCTCAAAGAAACACACACATATATATATATATATATTATACACATATACACATAGATATATATATATTATATTTATATATATTATATATATATATATATATAAATAAATAGAGATATATATATATATATATAGATATATGTATATGTATATAGATCTATATATATCTACATATACATATTAAAAGCTCCTCGATGAATTTGGAACGAACTTTATGCTTATTACAATACTTCTTCTCTTTGTTATCATATGGCACAACGACACCTGTCATGTAATAAAAATCTCTAAAAACAAAAAAAGAAATCAAATCGGAAAAGTATGTGTTCGCCAGTATTTAAGATAAAACTTAAAGATTATAAAAAAAACAAAGAAAAAGAGGCAGAACGACAATTTTTTTTTCCCCCCTTTCATTGTTTAAGTTTTGTTTTGTTTGTTAAATACAGATAATTTAAAAAATTAAAAATTTACAATAGACTGAGAGGGAGATTTACAATAGAGAGAGAGGATGTTTTCTTTCAAGGAGAATCTGACTAATTCTGCACATAACTGATCGAAACGCTTATTTTGTTTAGCTGTTCTTTGTTTTTGCATTTTGGACATGCTGAGGGCATCATTACGCGCAGAAATGATTTCTTTATACTATGAAATCCATTTTGTATCTTCTTTAATAAGATTTATTTGCTTTTTGACCTATCTTTTGACAAAAGAAAGCTTATTTATACAACAATAGCAGCGTGCCCTAAAGTAAATGTCAGATTTGAACTTTGCATCATTTGTGCCGCAAAGTGTGAAGAAATTAATCAAAACAAATTTTATGATCAATTAGCGATTAGTAAAAATTCTGAGCTTACTTTAACAAAAAACATCGTAAAAAATGTTCGTGAGAGTGTTGTGTTAAGAGTCGAGGGAAATAAATTTGGTACGTGAGTTGTCAAGAATTTCGAGAAGATCTTTATGGCATATTTACTTTTTCATGTTTACGAAGTTCGAACTGACTCAATGACTGAAACCTACGAACGACGAAAATATCGAAACAAACTTATATGATCGATTTACAGTTCCACGTTGATCAGGAACATGCTATGCTTTGTTTTCCTTTTGAATGTTATAAATGAAATAAGAAGCTGACTGTACCTCCACACAAGTGAGTAGAAAAAGAAGAAGCAATTGTAATAATTGCAGAAAAATATTTTAAGCAAAATCGAAGAAACAAAGAAAGAACTAAAGAAAATAGAAAAAAAAATGCTATATGCTTGAAAAATTTCCGGAGAATTACAAATTTTATCTTTTTGGAAAGATTTTTCATCTGAATTAAGCAAGATATTATTTATTGCTGGTATTTATTGTAATAGATATTCAATTATATACAAAAACAAATTCTTAAATTCTAAATTCTTTATTACGTCTGTCATTGAAAAGATGTGTTATTTTTATCAGTATGTTTGCTACTTGAGCAAAAAATATTTTAAATTAATTTTTTTACTAAACTTAAAAAAACGTAACATGCTTGAACAGGGCAAAGTCTTACATTACCATCAATTTATCGAAAATAGTAAAAAAAAAAAAAAAAAGCTGTTTGATTTGCAAAATTTATTCACTAAGCAAACAGCTCCGTAGAATTGGAACAAAAAAAAAACGAAACTTCGAGTATTGCATCTCAATCACACGTTATTACCTCTCTTAACGAAAATTTAAGAATTCTTTTATATTTAACATCTATTAATAAGACATTTTTATATCACTATGACCTAAAATTTCATTCATTGAAGATGCTTTGCTCATTTAGACTGTGCTTGGCATTCTCAACTGATTTAAAATATAGAAAGGTTCAAGCTAAATGTCAAGTTAGACAGATAGTTTCACGATAGTTTCTCTTTACATACATTATTTTCAGATCTTGCCATTGCTAACTGCGTCATTTCAACTGTAAGACCTAGAAAAGTTTACTGAAGACATTATTAAAGTAGAAATATTTCGACTTTACATGAGATTTTGGGCCGATTTAGCTAGTCCTAACGCCCTTTTTCTTCTTCTTTCTTTATAATCCGCAATAACCGCAAAACACGATATTTACATTTTCTTTATTATCTATGAATTTATTTTGGTAATCGGGTGCACAACCTGCTATGTTGAAATTCATAAATTGGTGTTCGTGATTGCGCTGCACAATGAATAGAATTCAACAGAAATTTTTCAGTAGATTTTTTATTTCTTTTTTATTTCTAATTTTACCTATTTAACACATTCTTAGAGTTTCAATTAGATAAACAAGACAACAACTCGTAACAACAAAAGCATAACTAACACTTTATATAACAGGAAATTAAATTATGAACCTTAATGCAGAACAAATTTATAGAGTGAGGTAACGATAGAGTGCTTGTGTCTATCTATGTGCGTGTAAGTCGGCTTAGTTTTTGTAACTAACGGCAATCGTTGATTCTTGTATGAGAACCTAAACTAGTTGAGAAGCCACAAAAAAAGAACTAAAAGCAAAAGGAAAAAATATAAAAAACGGTTAATAAAGTTTATTAACGGTCAGTTAGAAACGTTTGTGAAAATGTCTTAAATGGAAAATACAATAATAATAAATATAATAATAATAATAAAAATTATTATAATTATCAAATTAATAATAATAATCATAATAATCAAAATAATAAAAATAATAATAATAATAATAATAATAATAATAATAATAATAATATTAATAAAAATAATAATAATGAAAATAATAAAAATATTAAGATTAATATTAATAATAATAGTACTAATAATAATGATAAAAGCTGTCATTATCAAATTGATAATTAATTTTAATAATAATAATAATAATAAGGTTAATATTAATAATAATAGTATTAGTATATATTAGTATATTAGTATAATATTAATCATAATAATAATAATAATAATAATAATAAAAAATAAAAATAATAATAACAAAAAAATTTCCGCCGCCATCTATTGGAAAAAAACCGGAAGCAAAGTTATGAACGTATTACTTTTCATTGATTTTTACTGAATAATAAATATTAAAAATTGCGTCTTTTTTAAGTAAGTCCTCATATGGTTATTAATCATAAAAATGGTCCGATGGAATCCATTCTTAATAGCGCCCATCCTTGACCCAAAGTATATTAAGTAGCTCGATAGTTGACTTCTGTAGATTGAATAGCAACAACAACAACACTTAGGCAGACTTCAGCAGAATGGACGTACAGACATGCATTAGTGGCGAAAAAAGTGATATATCTTAAGTTCTTCTGGATACTATACAAAGTTGTATATTTATTACATCAAATGTCTATTGGAAAACGATGGAGACACAAACGTGGTGTACAATAATAATACGGATGGCATTAATAATAAGCATTTAAAAAATTTAATGTACATATAATTTTGTTACAAAAAAAAAAAAAAATTTGTGAGTTTTTCCAAAAGGTTATTGAAACTACACACGAATACATAAGTAAAACACAAAATAAAGCAAAAATAAAAACTAAACAAATTTTTAGTACTTTAAACGTTAGAGATGTTAATGAAGATCAGTCATTTAAAGCAGTGTGTCAAGCAAGGCACGCCCAATACTCTTGTATTCTTTTTGTTACGCAGCTGACAAAATTGCATATTTATAACAACTTTTTTTTTTGTAATTTTAATATATTTTTTATTTTTTTAAATTTATTTATTTATTTATTTTTTTTTTCGCTACTTTTATTATTGCTTTGCATTATTCATGGTCGCACATCAATGGATTTTCACCCACAATTGAAGACTTTACCGTATAGTGAGTTAGAGATGAGGAAAAAAAAAAGAAAAAGAACTAACCAACAATGAACGCAACTTAAAAATGAGAAGGAAGACGGATTATGACTAAGAAAGTTAGGGCGCGCGCAAAATCTTAATGTAAACTCTTCTCGCAATGTGTCGCGCAAATATATATATATATATATATATATATAGTAAGGACGCATACAAGCATAAGTATTTTCGTATCGTATAGTAAACGTTATGATATGTCGTCTGTCGCGTTATGAACTGTATGCAACACCAACACATTCTGATCATTAAATACTGCTGGTGGTGGCGATGATTGTAACGGTGATAGTGACGGTGACAGCGACGGTGACGACGCCGATGACGATGACAACAATGATGATATTGCTGATGATGACAGCGACGACCACATGTTGGAGTATTTTATAATTCAAGCAATTTACTCGGATACCTCATACTTATGCAGATATAAACATTTACATGCATGCATACACACATGCATGCGTGCATTTATACACACATACACATGCACATGCACATACACACAATATATATATATATATATACACTTAGCTATCTATATACATGTTAATGCGTTGCTTCTCGTTAGTTGCTGGCTGTTTGTTGCTTGCTACTTGCTTGTATAATAATTTAATTCTGTTTCAAATTATTTAAGAAGAAAAAAAAAAAGGAAAAACGCCAGCGCTAAAGAAATTCTAGCATTTTGTAAATATTTAACATCTGTGCGTGGAGTCTTCTCTACTTTTTGCTTTCTTCCTGTATCTATATGTACATTTATATGAGTGTGTGTGTGTGTGTGTGTATGATACAAGCAATACAATGTTATTGTAATTATTTTATTAAATTTCTTTCTCTGTATATGAAACGTAATCAAGATGACAGATAAAATACTTCAGCAATGCCCTGAACAGCGTAGATACTCTTACACATAAACAAAAAAAACAAACATACAATAACTATGGCATGTTGTTTCTCTTCTCGTGTATGTGTTGCAGTAGTGCGGAGGTGTGAAACCTTAACATTGGTTTTATTGTCTGTCCTGTCAAATTAATGATGAATCACGTGCTGCCTGTTATGGTTTTTTTTTTCTTTTTGTTCAATATATTTTTGCGTATATACAATAAAATTAGTTGATGATGGAAAATGCACTAAAATAAGTTATCTCTTTAGAGGAGTTTTGATTACATTTCGAAAGTAAATATCCAAACTTTTTGTTGGTCTGTATGTATACATAAATTCGTAGTCGTGATGGTCTGGAGATAGATGTAAGATGCATGGTTGGGCTAAATCTTTCCCAGTCAGGTGCAATAATTTATGAGAAATCACCAGAGTAACATAAGCGGAACGTCATACTCTACTGTTACTCTAATAGAATTTAAAGACTTTACTTTATCGACCCTGATTGAATTTTGCTCAGGTCGCTTCTAATTTTTTCCGATTTTTTGCTTTACTTAAGAGAGTCATAAGCATTAATTATGGTTTGAAATAAACATTTTATACTGAATGATGTCAAATTATAATATAATATTTTCAATAATATAATATAATTTGTAAGTTATTCATCGAATATCGCTTTGAAATGTTTGGGGAATTTTTTTTTGAAATTGTATCACATTCTTCGCTATAATAAGCAAAATTATAAACATATTAAACCAAACGGTCAGACGGACATACACACACACTGAAGGTTGGGAAAATAAATTCGAACTTAACTAGCAAAGACATTTACCAATAACATTAACAGAGCTCTATAACAGGATTAACACAGATCTGTAAAGCAATTACCGTCAAGCTATTCTTTTAGAAATTTTTAAAAATAGTTCTGAAAAGCCAAATTTGAATTCATCTAGCTTGTTTGAAAGCTACTTTCATACACATTCACGTGATGCATATGAATATCGTTGGAATTTTCTACTTTGGCCGCACTAGAGTCTCTAATTTAAGTATTTTTCCATAGTCAGGTTATGCTCTGGTATCAAATTTCAAAAAATTGTTAAAAATAGTTTAGGAATACCAAATTTGAATTCACCTAGGTTATTTGAAAGCTATTTTCGTACACATTCACGTGATGTATGTGAATATCGTTGGAATTTTTTAGTTTGGCCGCACTAGAGCCTCTAATACGGCTAATTTCGTTTGATCGGCTACCGTCGATATATCGATATTCAAGCATTTATTGAAAGGAATTCACTAAAGTAGCCGGTTCATTGCAAGCTTAGAAGTTTATAAATATACAAGTTTAAAGGTTGTTCCAGGCGTTTATAAAAGTTTCCTAGGTATCTTAATTTGGACGGAGTGAGCTTCCAAATCTAACAATAGCTTGAGGCTAACTGCTTTACAGATCTATGTTAATGCGTTTACAGAGCTCTGTTAATGTCTTTGCTAGTTAAATTCGAATATATTTTCCCACCTTTCACACACTGTGAAGATTATTAGTTTTATACAAATCATCAATCGTAATTTATCATATATTTCCTTGGCTAACGCGTATCAATTTGTTTTTGAATCTTATCACTTTGTATCTTCGTCTTTCTTCCTTCTCCTCTTCTCCCCTTTAAATATGGATATAAAAAATTATTTAATAAAAGCAAACAATAAAAATTTATTGAAATTTAGCGCAATAACAAGTAAATGTCCTCAATAAATAAATTGATCGAAAGAGAAAGAGCAAAAAAAAAAAGAACAGAATTCTAATAAATTGCGAGTTAGAAGCTATATATATATATGTATATAAATAAATATAAAATAGAAATATATATAGAATAGAATAGAAATATATATAGAATCATAATTATTATTAATTACAAATATATTGGAATTGAATAAAAGTTCTAACTTTTCTTTCCTAAATTCTTGTCCTATTTACCCTGAAAAATGAAAGAAACAAAATGTGACATGTGATGGCTTCATGATCTAAAGAGAAATTTAGCGCGCATCAGTCCTTTCAGACATTTATTATCCATTATACTTTGATCAATAATTCCCGGGATTATTATAGATATGGATATAATTTTTAATAAAAAAAATCCATATTATTTTTAAATAGATAGCAAAACCCCTTAGAGACTATTATCTGTTTGTAAATTTCAAAAACACATTAACATTTGGATCAAACGATCAATTCATTACGAATCGTTGTATCAAAAAAATATGATATGTCAAAGAAACATTGGATTGATTGTAAAACATTCTTAAAGGAGACTAAGGTAATGAATTAAGTAAAAAAAAACGATATTTTTTACTTACGCAATCCTGAGAATTACTGACCGATGTATTAAATAACGACTTGCTTTCAAATATCTGCACGATTGGCCAATAGTCGTTTAGGGTTCTAGTTTTAGAATTTTGTTATAGACCTTATCCCATCGTTATATAGTGTTATAGAAAATGAAAAATTATTAAATTTTTCTTAGTTAGAAGGAAAATCTTAGATACTTACAAAGAAGGGCTTAGCCATATTTGGTAATTACAATAATAATATGACGATGTTAATATTTTTCTTAATTTTATTACATAATTTTGAAAACAATTCCTATATTTTTATTGGACTTTGAAAGTTGCTCTACATAGAGCAAATTGAAAGCAATATTTGACAGGCCAATAAAAAATTTTCCGAAAGCAGTTTGATATAAGCTATACATCGTTGGGAAGCGTATTCATCAACGATTCACGCAAAACAAGTTTCGTGTTTTCGCAGCACTTGATTTGGCCATAATAGACAATTAAACTTCCGCTTTTTCAATGTCATATTTGACAAAGCATCAAAATTTTTTAATATCAAATTTTAGTCTATTAACAAAAATTGATGTTTTGTTTATCATATTCGTTCAAAAAAGTTCCAAAGTTTTTAACTATATTTGATATAAATCCTTCCAAGACTTTGGTTAACAGGATTCTTTCACTCGCTTAAGAGGCCTCTGTTAACGGTTTTGCTTTGATTTTGCTAGTTATATTTAAATATAACTTCGCACCCTTCAGTACTCTTAGGCTACACTCGTGCAGCCATATTAATGTTATTTTTGCGCGTATATTACAAAATATTTACAGTTGTGATTCCAATTTTACCGAACATGTTCTACTATTCACTCATTCTAAAGAGGAACGGTAAAGTGTAAAAAAAAACAAAGTATAGGAAATATCGCAACATAACCTCATCAAAAAATTCCTGTTATTTCGTATTTGTTATTGAATATGAAATGAATAGTGAAATTAAAATATGACTAAGGTTGCGATGATTTGAAACTATAAAACTTCAATGGGGACAAATTAAAAAAAAAGTTTAACTTTTACAAGTTGATGTAAAACACGTTGGAACGTTCTTTCAGACTCAATGTTTTGCTTGTAATTAATGTATCTGCAAATATGTGTTGGTTCTGTTGACCCTGTATTAGAAAAAGCAGCAACAACAGTAAAGTTTTTCCTTTTTTTTTTTTGGTATTTCTAAACAATTCTTAGAATAAATTATTTCACCATCATCACCATTATGCTGCTTTAGCATATTCCTGGTTTTCTTGCAAATAAAAATATTTTTATTATGTTATAAATTTATTACTTTTATTATTATAGCAGTTGTTGCTATTAGTAGTGCTTATTCTTATTCTAATTTTTGTTGTTATATTGCTTCTGTTATTGCTATTATTTTATCGTTACACAGAAAGAAAAGTTTACTGCACTTTTTCAAGTTACTTCAAGAACAATAAAAAACAAAAACAACAACAAAAAAAACTTATTTCAATTAATGCAACAATTAAAGCTAATTAAAGTTTTTACTACTCTCGGGCATGAAGAAAAACTTCCCACCACCCGTGTTTAGCTTTGTTTTTCATCTTTAGAAAATAAATTAATATTTAATTAAAGTGAGTGAACTTATTCTGGATTTTATGAAACTGTGGAATAAATTTCTTATAAATATTTTTCTTTTCTTCCCTTTTTTTTCCATTCGTTTCTCTACATATAAGTTATGATGTTTGTAAGCGAATGGTCTCTTTCAGAGGTCACACGTTCAAGTTAATGTTATCAAAGGCAAAGTTAAACAATAACAAAAATGTGAATGAATTTTAATTATCTTAGCGATGCTTATAGGATTAAGACTCTAAATTACAGTTGTTGCTTTTTCTTCTTCTTATTCGTTTTCACATTAATGAAGTTAATTTTTGTTTCAGAACGATTGAAAAGTATGCAGAACACAGTCACTCATTTTTAAAAATATTCTTTTTTTCCTAAATTCAAAGCATCGTCGCCAGACAATCCAAAATTTTTGTACTTCTTCTTACAAAGGGTGTGAAGTTATATTTAAATATAAATAGTAAAGTCACAAACTAAAACTGTTAACAGAGGTCTGTTAAGCGATTAAAGGAATCCTGTTCCTGGATCCAAAGTCTTGGAAGGATTTATATCAAATATAGTTAAAACGGCACTATTTTGGAACTTTTTTGAATGAATATGATAAACAAAACATCAATTTTTCTTAATTGAGTAAAATTTGATATAAAAAAGTTTTTCGGTTATGTCAAATATGACATTCAAAAAGCGGAAGTTTAATTTACCATTGTGGACAAACCAAGTAGTGCGACAAAACGAAATTTATTTTGCGTGATTCCTTGATGAATACCTTTTCCAACGATGTATAGTTCATATCAAGTTGCTTTCGGAAAAATTTTTTATTGGACTTTGGAAATTGCTCTGTATAGGGCAAAATAAGTGTAATATTTGACAGGCCACTGTGGCCAAACCAAGTACTGCGAAAAATAATAAAATAAAAATACAGGGGTTTTACTAGGGGCAAACAAACAGACATTGTTTTATATTTTTTTTTATTTATGTTTGTTGTATAGTTGTGCAAAAATGTTTATTTGTTCGTTTTATGACACATATTCCATATATTTGTACTTTATACATATATTGAATGACAATATGTTAACAGGTACGAGAAAATGGAAGAATTTTTCCAAAATTTTTATATATTATTTTGATTTGAATTTTCTAATTGTTCCGAAATTTTTATATTATATTTTGATTAATTTTTTTTATAGACACATTACTTATAAACTTTTGTTTTCATATTTACATATATATTTCCATACATATATATACGCATATATTATGTATGCAACTCTTTTTCTTGTTTATTTAGGCATAAAGCATAAATGAAAATTTCTGCTTAAGAAATGCTTGAGTAAAAGGCATATTTTAAGAACCCCACAAATTAATAAGATAAGTGAAATGTATATGGAGAATCATAAATTAAAATTAAGAATAAATAGCTCGGGAACCGAAAATTTTAACTGTGTAGTAATTAGTAGAGTCATGTTAATGAAAGTCTTAAGTGGATTTATATCAAAATATAGTTAAAATATAACTATTTTGATACTGTTTTGAACGAATATGATAAATATAAATAAAAACGTACTTTATGCGATCTCTGCGGCTTATCTTTGGCTATTATAAAACAAGCTAATCCCCATTACTCGACGATTGGTATGACAGCACTAACATATTTAGCTTAAGAGGTTGTTCTCATTTATATGAATGAGTTGATGAATGAGTTGATGAATGAATTCATTAAGTTTTTTTTCTTTAATAGATTACCAAGTCCTTTTGTTACAGAAGGAAGTGGTGTTCTGCGTAATTTTGAAATAACTTAGTAACTTAGTAAGTAAATCCTGAAATCATAATAAAGCTGTTTATAGCTTCTGAAAATTCTCTGAAGAAAAAAAAAAAGAGTAAAAAAAAATAAAAAAAATCAATCAATTTGAATAACTGATATGATAGCTGTTATTCCGCTTATGGAGCAATGAAACTGTGTCAGTTTCTTTTTTATCAGCACGAACCACGTCACTTGAAAAGTTATTGGAACAAACGAATAGTCATCGAATAGACGTAAAAGAAAAATTAATTTCAAACTTTTATTAAATTTAATCACAATTATTTTTAAGGATTTATTTATTGTTTTCATTTCATAGCTTATCGTTGCAATGATTTATGTAATAAGAAAAAAGAATTATGAAAAAATTTATTATAATACGATCAATCACATTTCATTACAATTTAATGACCTCTTCTTCTTCTGGCATTTCTTTTTCATCTCTTGATACATTTTGTTCCCATCCCTGTACCCAGCATCGAAGAGTATAAATATGCAACAAGTTTGTAAATCCCTTTGTGACGAACAGGAATATCACTTATGCCCCGTACGAGATAATTATTTTGCTTTTTTATAAAAAGCACTCTGGTAGGAAGGGAAGTCTTTATTAAATTTGTAATATTTTTTGCAAAGGCCAGAAAAAAATATTTATCAGGACAAGTTCTCTTGTCCCCTTGTCTTATTCTCGTAAGATTCGGATACGATTTACTTCTATCTGTATACGTAGGTATTAGCTCATATTCTAATTACGCACTTTAGTTCAATATAAGATTCTGAGCCAATTCAGTCTTGTCCGTCGTTCCTTCAGCTGTCCGCATTCGTTCGTCTGTCCGGCCTCATATGCCGGAAATTATACTTTTGTTTTGCTTAATTCTAAAGCTAGTATCGCTAAGTCCTTACAAACGATGAACAATAGTTATGTTAGTATATCCAAAACACAAACAACCATAATGCAGATTAGGCGAACCATTAAATGGATGATCAAGCTAACTGTACATGGCGATCGCGTTCGGATAAATCAGTGATCAATAGAGTATATTATGATTTGTTCCAACCAAGCGAAACCATCAGTACGGAGTGATACTGATAATAGCTAATGAAATTGTTACAAAAACCGGCTGTCATGATATTATGAGCTTTCATTTCATTTTAACGAAATCCAGCTACATTTAGTAAAATTTGCTTACGAAAAAACAAAGCTAACATGTCAACCTCTTTGCTGTTATTAGTAGAAATTAGTAATCGTGATTAACACTAGTTACATCCGATTACTTATTATATAGTCGAGTAAGGCTTCCATTCTTACTAGCGATACCCAATGATTGACTCTTTTTGTGCACGGCCTCAAAAGAACAATTGTCTTTTCCTTACGGCATTTGGATTTTTTTCTAAAAAATGAAAGAAATAGCAGCTAATGAAGGGCAATTTTCTGATATTATAACTATAGTCTCGTCGATTATTATATATTTTGGCGAAATATGTAAGAAATATTTATAATAAATATTTAGTTTTATTTTTTATTTTTGGCTTTCTAGAGTAACCTTTTAATTTAATGTTGAGTATTTGTTATGCGACTGGATTATATTGTTTTTGTTTTATTTTCCATTTTAGCGACTTTAATTTTTATACTTTTTTTTTGGATTCTCCAATTAATTCTTTACACAATTTAGCTATTTAGCAATACATATGGTCATACTTTGATGATTTCAATGTTAATAGTAAAACAACGATAACAACAATGACAACAACAGAGCAACACTACTTAACTTGATTTTAATTTGTTTGGCTGTTCTTTCCATTACTTCGACAGTTGGTTAGTTTGTTAGCTAATGATGATGGCATGCATAGGAGTTGTTGTATCATTGAAGCCTTTGTTGTTTTTATATACACATACACTGTATATAGATATCTATATTTTTAAATGTTTAGTTATGCAAATAGTTTCAGAACGGAATGAAAACGTGTAAATAAGTACAAGTGCTTATAATACACGCTAAGCATATGTGATCTACGTTAAACGTAGTATAAAAAAAATTCTTTTAATTGTATCGGACATACTTCTCTATAGAAAGGCAGACACACATATATATATATGTATATATATATATATACATACATATACATATATATGTATATATATATATATACACATACATATACATATATATACATATACATATACACATATCTACGATATATATGTCATGTTTGACCTAATTTAGGGCGGATGGAATATTTTCTTTATGTGGGTTTCTTGGATCTTGTGAATCTTAAAATGGAAGGAAAGCGGAGGTAAATAAATAAGAAAACTTTAAACGCACATTTACTGATGATTATTTTGAATTGAGCAATCGAGTTTCGGTTTTTCGCAGTACTTGATTTGCCCACAATGGACAATTAAACTTCCGTTTTTTGAATGTCATATTTGACATAACCGAAAAGCTTTTTTATATCAAATTTTACCAATTAACAAAAATTGATGTTTTGTTCACCATATCCGTTCAAAAAACTTCCAAAATAGTGCCATTTTAACCATATTTGATATAAATCCTTCCAAGAATTTAGTTAACGGGATTCTGTTAGTCGCTTAACAGGACTCTGTTAACAGTTTTGGTTTGTGACTTTGCTAGTTATATTTATATATAACTTCACACCCTTCTTCATACTACACTACAAACTGCTTAATGACGAATCTTAATGTCGCTGGCAATGGCCTTACAGTATGCCATTTGCGAGAATTTTCAAATTACATACGCTGTCTCTATTACATTGAGCTGACAACATTATCACACCAATTTTTTTGTTATATTTGACCATCCGCTTACAGGTCATTACCTATTCATATGAATCACGAAAATTAACCACAAAGGCTCAGGAAAAATAAAAAGAGAGGATAGCGTTCGTGTAAATCAAAAGCGAAAACAACCGAAACGGCGGCGAAGGCTGCTTTATTTTGAAAACATATAGTCGCGACAGAGTATGATGCAGTATGTCCTACTTGTTACACGAGATAATCTGCAGGTACTTCCAACGCTCAGTTTGTATTTGTTTCCATTTTCTTTATTTTTGGATTAAATACACCCTTAAAAAAGGTACTGACATATGATTGCAATTGCAACTTTACTTATAGAGGGAAAAAATTACACATCAAGGCTACTTCTTTTTCATGTGAAAAAGAAAAAGAAAGATAAGACCATTGTCCATCGCAACCTTCTTATTTATTTTAAAAAAACTGAAAATGAAAATTTTTTTAGTTTTTCGGCATACAAAGTCGGATCATACAGCCATTTTGTGTACGAAAACTCTAATGCACTTCGAAATCTTTATACCTTCGTAGAATATTTCGCGGCATTAGAAATAAAATAACATAATTCTTCATGTTTATGTAGTGACCGTTTCTATTTTAAGAGGCTACAATGTAAACACAAGTTCAAACTCCAATATTAAAAGCAAATGAAATTCGAAATTCCTTCTAAATAATGGTGTTCGAAAAACGTATTAGAGAACTACATTTTCAAATAATTTAACTTTATTAATAGCATACTTTTAGAACTACGACAAGGCAGGCTTGTATTCATTTAGCCAAAGCCTTTTACCCAAAAACTGAAACAAAATGGTCGAACAAACAATCCATTCTAGCACTATGTCCTCATCTGATGAAAATCGAATAAGCTCTTGGAAGCAGCTTTGCGAATAGGGTTTTAAGTAAAAAAGAAGGATAAAATACAATTCGTCACATACAGGAACTAAAGGATATAATTTAATTATTCTGTAAATTAATAAAATATATAAAGATTTTGATCAAGCCCTACGATAGTGTTGTTTATTTTCTTTAAAATTTTCGGATACCTTGTTTTAGAAAACATTTGAGATGAAAATATTTTGCTAAGAATTTTTCGCAGAATTTATTCTAATTGCATTTATTTACCCCAACGAATTAAGACCTGGCGTATGATCTTTTAATGCAACATATTTTATATCGTTTAAAGGTAATGTCTGGTACTTTGGCTCAAATATTAAATTAGATCGTATGAATAGCGCCGTTATACACTACATCTATTATGTTCACAGACGGATGCATATCTCTTAACATGTCAAGCGTGTCCTTGGACGCAACATTAAACATTTCAATTCGTTTCATAACTTGTTATTCTTCTTTAGGGTAATTAAATATGGCCGATCGTCTCAACTATGTTCTGTGTTCCCGTTTATTTATTCTACCAGAAACCTGCAGGTTATTACTGCCAGAAAAAGATATATTCTTTTATAATTCCATTTGCGCATGTTGGAATTACTTATTCCCGAAATCTACGTATATTGTTTCACTCTAATAATGCATATCATCTAAAACTTTTGCTGCATTTTTCTACTAAGAAGTGAGGTATTCACGCAATATCCTATCGGCTATCTTACCGAATTTAGATGATAGGATTGTGTAAACTACTCCCTTGGGACATCGTCTCAAACTTCTCCTTGTTCTCTTACTAATTGATACTATTATCTACTTATGTACCTATAATACTCAGTACTTGCTCTATAGCGTGTATATATACAATATATTGACCTATGAAATGCGTCTTAAACTACATTTAATTAAATAGATAAATAATATAAAAAGTCAATAAAGTATTTATTAATGATTGGAGGCAAGAATTCTTCTTGAAAATTAGGTCGGTTTTATGAGAAAATTTGCGAGAAAATACCAAAAAAAAAAGGCAATGCCGGTTTTCGGTATTTTGCTGATAAAAATAGAATAACAATTTAAATTGCAAGTTACGGAATACATCCGAATTCTTCAAATTATTTGAATAAAATCTATCTACTGGTTGTGGATGCATTAAAATATGGATAGTCAGAAGGAAAAAAACTAAAAGAAAAAATTCAGCGTTAAGTGAATTATTAAAAAACAAAAACAACAAATAAAAAAAGGAACAAACTCAAACTTGGTTTTCTGTTTTGGTCAATATAAAAAACACAAAAAAAAAAAAAAAGTAAACAAACAACTCCAGCTGGCAACACAATCGTAATTAAAAGTCACGCATACCTGCCGAAAAAATGAAAAAAAAAATTAAGGAAAGGAACTTGTACCGAATTAAAAGAAAAAGAAGAACTTGTACATCTAATAAAACAAACAATATATAACAGGTGTAAGAATGTATTATAAATACATGTATATGCAAAATGTTAAATTAGAAATTCATAGATATTTTTCGATAATAAACCTGAAATAAAGAAAACAAAATGTTTGCATACTCACCACAAACATCTAGCCAACCTTCAATACGGCTGGGATAAGTGATGGCTAAAACTTTATTGAAATATGTACGACGACCCATAATGATGATTTATGATGATTAGCGAATAGTATACACTAAATTCACCACCAACTTAAGCTCTCTCGTACACTATAAAATCAACTCTCCAATTAGAACTTTACTCTCTTCTATTTTTTTTCTTTTTTACTCATTCACACTCTTTATCTTCATATAAAAAATTTAGATATATATGTTTATGTATATATATATATATATATATATATATCTATATACTTATACGTGTACGAATATGCATTTGAAGAAGCCGGGAATGCTGTAGCGACTTAGTGATAATAACGGTAAACGTAAACGGCAGTAGTAATAGTAGCCATAGAGTTGTATTTGATAGTGTGATGCTTTCTATTTTTTATTTATTTTTCTCTTTTTTCACTTGCTATTCCTTTTCTCGACTTTTCCAACTGTTGTTGATGATGTTAGCGATTGAGATGCTGTGCAGAAACAATTGGTAACGATGGCGACAGTGGTGGTGGTAATGAATGTAGTAATGGTGCTTCACTGTTACTCATGTATTTTTGTTGCTATGTATAGATTTTTTTGTGTTCTTCTTTTTCATCGTTACTAAATAAAAAGAGATGTGCATGTGTGTGTATTTGTGAGAGTGTGTGAAAGTCTTTCCTTGTCAAAATACTTTTTGTTAAACACTGTTTTATTTGTTTCTAAACACTTTTTTTTACTTTTTTCGGGTATAAAATTTCTAGAATCACTGTAAAAACATATTGTTTGATTTTTACTGTTTTGTAATGTAAGACGCACACACGCATGCACATTCAAACTTTCGCTATGTATTATTGATTTGTTTATTTTTGGCCATGTTTTTCTATTTGAATATATTTCATAGAAATTCTTTCTTCATGTTCCACAAGCAAATATAAAACAGGTGCAAAAACCAAAGACAGCTTAAAGCGAATTATAGATACGCTAAGCAAAGAATTTAAACGCAGTGAATTGTTTGTTTGTTTGTTTTTTTTTTTTTAAAAATCTGTTAATCAAATGCATCTTAATGAGACAACTGGTTTACTGTGGAGAAAATTTGACGATAACATTGAACGAAAAAAAATCTATATTTGCCGTAGATTTAAACTTTTGACACCCACTGTTTAATTAGTTTAAAAATTTTTTGTCTTTTCTTACAATATAACTACAAGTGTTGCTATACACAAATAACCTAAGACATTCCTATTACAATCTAATATTAAAAGAAAGCACTACTTACACTGTACACTTAATATATAAGCATATTGGTCATAATATTCAGATTTCTTTTCAAATTGTAGGCAAAATTACAAATGGATGTTGAACGTAACCTGACAACGCTGGCAAGGTATAATCTAAGTCACAGGTTTGTTCTTTCGAATGGAGTTCATTGATCGTAATTATAACTGTTTTAAAAATTGAATAATTTTCTCATTAAACTTCGTTTAGAAGCATTAGTTCCTTCCTCCAAAAACTGATTGCGGAGACTAATGAATAATTATTCTTTGCAAATAAACGCAACGCTGTGAGTTTTTACAAATTAGAGCAAAATTTACACTAAATATTATAACCACGAAACACGCAAACGAGTATTGTATCTTTCTTTGAAAATATTTAGTGCATCTGTAAAAAGTTCTTTAACCAAAAATGCGTCGATTTATAAAAAAGGAAAATACCGAATTTTTTCTATTTAAGTTTCCCTAAATATAACAGTCCACTCCCGGTGGATTGTAGTCTTGCCTAGATTATAAGCAGTAATGATTAGCGAGAAGAACAATTAGTATAACTCTTCCTACGAAGAACATTCCTAAACCATTTCCGACCAAAGATATAAAAATGCGCCATTCTGTTAGCAGATGGCTTTTTTTTCTTCTGATTTGAGAAAGTGAACTTCATTCAAAGTTTACAATTTTCCTTTCAATGCTTCAGATGTAACACATCAGCTAGTAATTACCAAGCCTGTCACATAGATTTTGTCTCTACCAAAAAATTTCAAATAGTTTTCAAAACTTGCGAACATTCCATTGACGGCTGTCAACATTCCATGTCCAACAGTTACAGTGATATTATTTTCAAAACTTCAAACATAACTTTTTCTTGAAAAAGGACAATGTTCAAATTAAGCATTGACTTGAAAAGTGTTATGACAACTCTTCCGTATCGAAAGCGACCTTACGATGTTAATGCAAAAATGTCAATAACAAAAATTCTGAAAATTATTCTCGATAATGGAAAAATTTAGTCGCAAGCGATAGCTGAGATCCGAAAGATATGAAAAAGCTAAGTATTCACTATTTTCCATGAAGATTTAAGAAGACGAAAACTGTTTTTAAAACAGGTACCGACTCTACTAATAATGGAAAAAAACACCGGGTCACAAGTCGTAGGCTACAATCGTACAATTGCGAGAATTGAAGTTCAAATTGCTGTTCCATTCATCGTATTCCCTAAATCTTGAAGCAAACTAGGTTGCTGAAAAAAGCGTAATTTTCAGAAAAAAAAGAAAATATGGTCAAGGAGCCATTGAGTCATCTCTTAATTTTGTACAAATCCATCATAAATGTCAGCTTTCACTGAATATAAAACACTTTATGTCAACTGTTGAAAAATTCGCTTTTTTGCCTCTTACAATAAATAGATCTATCGAATCTATTGGTTTTTTTCTTTTCTTTCTTTCTGTTCTTTGCTTTTAAAAAAGTGAAATTTTTTGGCGACATTAAAATTTTTTGGCGGGTTCATTTCAAATGTACCCACCCCTGGTTGCTATATATATGAGCAGAAAGACAACTATAAACGACATTTATCAAAATTTTCGTAATAATCTGTAGATGCGATAGTTTAAAGGATCTCTGGTGTGAATTTCTGTGCTTTACATGCAAAAAAAAATTTTATTGCGATACCTATACATTTAGTGATAGTTTTTATAATAGTTATGATTTTTAAAAAATCTTAGTTTTTTCGTCATTCGATATGGCGATATGACTAATCCTACTTTAATCAATTTCTATAGTCCATCCATTAAATAGATCCAAGAGGTCAATAAAGAACAAAAGCTACTATTTTATGCTATTACTACTATGAGCGACCAATTCTACATAAGGACATTAGAAAGAAGCATTAATGCGCGAGCAAATGGTAGAATATTGTTAAGAAGACAGCAAAAATTGGTTAAACAATAAATTTTAAGAAACTTTGAATTATTCATCATCAGCTTAACTTTATTTATTTTAAGTCATTTTTATAATACTCGGTTGGGATTTATCTTCCCGTTAAAGTGCAAAAATGCTATAGTAAATAGGTACTTTTAACTGAAAGCTCGTTGCGAACCGGGCATTATCGAAACAGCTTAAAAATTGCTTTTCTATGAACAACATGCTATGTTAACAAACTTTCTGTTTAACTGAATCCAAAAAAAAAAGAAACCAAATAAAGAAAGCTAAAAGCAAAAGAGGTCGCTAAAATTAAAGAGGAGCTGTCATTGAGTCAAACACGAGAGCACAGGCGATCAAATCTATATGACAATAAATTACACTTGTATTCAGAATTTTTGATAAATTCAGTTCGTTTTTATACAGCAACTTTTTTTTGCTGTTTTGTTATATCCTTCAGTCAGAAAATATCGATTATTTGTTTCGTACTCTCATTTTCTGTTCAGTCATCTTATTATTAAACAAAAAAACCATCAGCATAATGAATTTGTTCTCTTACTAGCAAGCATTCGCACATATACATCAGTTAATTTGCCAAGTGATAACGAAAAATACTTAAGTAAATAATAAAAAAAACAACAATATCAACACTTCTTGTAACTTGAAAAATCTGAATCTAATATTCAATTTGATTAAACTCAGTAAGTCTTAATATATATGAAAGGATTTGCATGTAAAGTGTCTATATATACACTTATGTTAATAAGTCTACTAAACTCATATTTTATCGTATAAAACAAGATCTTTTGAAAGCATTCACACTTGCTATCATCATCGGCTATTCACAGGTGAACTTAATTCTCACCTTAGTTCAATGCATTAAAAAACGCAGGATGCTTTCTCCCATAAATATCTACAATAAAATTTTACACATAAGGTAAAATTTGAAATTAAATCCTCTTCTCCTGAATGAAAATATAAACATTTCATCTTTAGATGTCACATACATACACACCGGGTGGCATTTACACCCGCTGCAGTCGTATATGAAATGTCATGATACTGGTTTCTTTATTTCTTTTATTAATTTCCTTCCCTTTACCGAGAAAACTAAGATGTTTAAATAGCGCTAATGGTGGTTTTATAGAATATTTTGAAATAAAAATTTTTACACCTGTTTTGTTTTTCAACACCTCACTCTTCACTTTTGAACGTGAACGTACATTTTTGTTATCATTATTAATTCGTAACATATATATATATATGTATATATTTTATTTACTTTTATATATTAAATATTTATTTTCAATACGTGTACACTTTTTTTGTTTTTTCATATTTTGTTTTCATTTTATTTTAATACATAAGTGTTTTCATATTTTTTTTGTTAATTCTAAAATATACGCATGCACGCACGTACTTGCATGGAAGTAATTGGATAAACCGTACTTTTTCTTTACTTCTTCTCAATATGTTTAAGAAAAAAGAAGAGATTTACTGCAAGAAGATTGCTTTGCAAATCCGATTTCCCTCCTACGCACAACCACAAACCACCGTAGACACTAAATAACTAAAGCATTATGTCTTTTAAAACAGAGTCTTAGCAAAGAAAGGAAGAAAGAAAAAATTCAAAGGCAACCATGGTTACCACTCTTAAAGCAATTTAGAAACGAAAAATTTAAATTAAGCAACTCTATTAGTAGTTACAATTATTAGTAAAGAGAAGGAAAGAGCGAAACATTGCGAATTTACGTTTGCTCAAATTTCTTAAGAACGTATCGCATCGTATTGTTGAATTATTTCACATATTCATAAATAAATATTTAAATTTCATTATACAAAAAACGATTAGAAAAAATATGACAAAACCATCAACGATCTCTTAAAACTTCAGAAAAGAAGCTTAACTTAATTCATTGCAATACCATAAAAACATGTTTTTGCCACTATCAAATGCATGATCTCTAAACAGAGCTTGCGGGAAGTCCAAACTGTTGCTAACAGTCACTGAATATTAAAAGAGTGTACCCTACAAGAGTCAAACTTAAAAAAATCATTTAGGTGATAAGAAGAACTTGAATATAAACACATACTCTGTGGTCATGTCCTAAGGAGCTCGATTTAAATGTTGACATATGGATTGTTTCCAAAGATTTAGAGATAAAACAATGATTAAAAAATAGCAAAATTGCACGCTAGTCAAACTAAGCGCGAAAGATTCCAAAAGAGAGTTTTCGATTTCTTGAATATTGCTTGGGAAATGTCAGTAGAAAAATTTCTTTTATCGCATTGTAGGTGATTTTTGCATTACCACCCCGTCTCCACATCGATAGGAAAAACAAAAGTCTCTGTATATATTGGGATTAATTGAAACAATCAATGGTAAATAGTACAAAAGTTAATTGTTTCACTTATATCACATATTCAAGACAAAGAATGTTCCCAAAAGGACACCATTAAGTGTGACCATATTCGACCACACCTTGCTAAACTGGTCAGAAAAACGTTTCACCCCTTTCCTAACTCGCTTTTCCTAGGAGCAATATATCAATTGTTCGAAAAGTGAAAACCAAATGCGGCTAATAATGGATAATATTTTAAAGAATCTATATTTTCTTATTGTAATGGAGTAATCACTCTTTTTAATGAAAAAAATAATATTAATAATGATAAAAGCAATAAAAAAACAATCCGAGGTTTTTATTCTTAAGGAAGGACCTTAGAATAGATTTGGCATAAATGTCCATTTGAGCAGTTTGGACGCCCAAGGAAAGCATAGTCTTGGTCTCTCCGCTACTCTTAAATATGTAGCAAAAGCCTGCTTGAAGATAAGGTAGGTGTCAAGACGTTTATAACTTTCATTTCTACAAAGGAAAAGCGAGAAGAACAAAAGTAATAGCTACCGCGACTAGGTAAACGTCATAAATTCATGAAGACAATGCATGCGTTTATGCTACGCTACGCTATACGTTTTTAGCTAATTCGCCCTTATTCTGATCCATTAAAAAATGTTACTAACGTTTAGCTTTAATCACTTAAATGCCGATATACCACTAAATACTTCGCTTTAATTTACAGACCATTTATTATAACAAATAATTCAATAAAAAAATATGTGAAAAGAAAAACAGATATTATATATTTATTTACATTCGTTTCAATTTTTCAAATGAATACAAACATAGTAAACGCAAAGTATTTTGTTAATTGAGGGCCGGCCACTTGTACGATCGAAGTCACTTTTCGTACAATTTCATTTAGCTTTTAGATAGCTCTACACATCAGTTGAAAGACGTAATTCTCTATTTTTTAATGATTGCAAACAGATCATAGACTTGATTCATGGGCGCCAAATAAAATATGTGACAGTTATTTTTCCGTACTTTCTCATTTTTTGTCGTTTCGGGAATAACGTTGATCACCATTCCTTCAGAAAAAAATCTATAGGCAACCGTTAGGTATATATTTCGTAGGGTATCTAATGAATACTGCGGATCATTGCAATCGAAACGGCAAACAACAAACACCCTTATCCTTTGGTGGTGAGCATCAAATTTACTTTATACCTTTAAATAATCAGTTGATTTCAAGTAAATACTTAATTATTAATCGTCCAACTAACCCTGATAAAAACATGCATTTCGAAAAGGGATGCTCGTTGGCACGTTTCATTATCCCATTCTAAATGGAGAAGTTTTTACAAGTCATTTAAATTTCCTCCCCTTCACACATAATGTGAAATTTTATTACACCGTTTACGGATTTGGAGGCATTGCCTTTTGATTCTTTCAGATATTAAATTTGATTTTTAGTTTTATTTTCTTTCGAAGTCTCACGCAATCTATTTGAGACATGCGTTTAAACTGAGAAACCAATTATGTGTTTCATCCTCTTTAATTACGCTTCAATAAGTCGAAAAATTATTTACCTATATTTGTATTATGTGAAATTTTTCCTATGAATTAAATTCTATAAGAGATTAATTGTATTAGGAAAAATACTAAATTTCATTTTTTTGGGAAAATTAGATAGCAAAAGCAAGTTTAGATCATATTTTTGAAATTTTTTTAGAAAATTCTATGACAGAATTTTTAGTAAAAAACAAAAAGAAAATCATTTTCCTCACTGTTTGTTGTCGTTAATCGTATTCTCTTAATATACGGCGTAAATATCTATCTATGTTTGCCTTCTTGCATTTTGAAAATCAGGCAACAAGCCAGTCTTTATGCGTGAATTAGATTCAATAATGTATATTGATTTCAAATGAATGTTACAGGGATTATTATTTCCATTAATAGTGCTCGATAGCACACGGAGTAAGCAGCAATTTAAGTGAACCCACTACTTCTGACAGAATGAGGAAATAAGTACGAGCCATTTTCTCTCCCTTAAGTAAAAAAGTGACCGTTTCTCACCTCATTATTTAACGATGACCATAGTTATAAACTCAATTTCCACGAAACTACCTCAAGGACTGTTACCAGCAATCATGAGAAAGACGTTCTTTCATCTTTACTTCTCAAGTGCATAAATATCTCTGTATCATCCTAATATTCTCATCAAATGTTAATGAATCTCTAGTGAGTATATAGAAGAGAAAATCTTCGTACAGGTCTATTCTAATAATGTCGACGACTTCTTTATAAAGCGTTTCCCGTTGCTGAAAAGTAATTACTTACAATCTTGTATTACTCACAAACTCATAATATACGTAACCAGCTAGCTTACAATAATCATTGCAAGATGTAACGCAAATCCATTCAAATTCGATAGACGCCATATATTTGAAATTTTTGGCTTCTTTCCGAACCTACTTTAAATTCTAAACTATACTGAGTAAATTTTCTACATCCACAAATCTGAAATTTACTTACAACTTACAACAGACGAACGGCTAAAACGATTTGAAATCATACTTTAACGGGTAATGTTAGCCTAGAGCTTAGACTAAATATTTATTTTTATGAATTTATTAAAAACAAATACTTTAAATTTATTAACCATCGGATTTCTATAGATGGAAATACAAATCATAAGCATGTATAAATTTTTTTGTTTAGAATTATTAATGTTCGGCTTCACAAGCATTCCATGCCGTAGTTTTACAGATCACAATTTTCGACGTAGAATAACAAACCAAAAATTTCGTCGGTCATTATCATCAAAAAGTAAATAAATACAATAAAAGCAAGAAAAAGGCTCAAAATCGAAAACATCAAATCAGTACAACATTTGTACGAAAGTTTTCAGAAATTTCAAATTTCACCTAATATATTAAAATACGCTCCAAGTATCAACACAAATAGCAGCATTTACCGCATTAAACGTCTATGGAGATATTTAGAATCTTTCGTGTTTGGATGGATATCAATACCAGTTTTTAAAGAAGATTGGGCGAAAAGCTTAAACTTTTTCAGAGAAATAAGTTCGAACAGTTCTTTTTTTTTTTTAAATGAACTTTCATTGTTTTGTTTTCTCCACATCATTGTGAAAAAAGAGATACAGCAGCACCTTTAGCGATTTTCTGAGATTGTGTTAAGCCGTTAAAATATTTTGCATCGTTTAATAGTTCAAGGAAGAAAAATCTTTTTAAAGTTATGAAAGTTCAAAAGTTGTAAAGATCTGTCTCATTTCTAATACATGAAAAGAGATAAGTAATTCAAGTTAATCTTTTCTAATAATTTCTTTTATGTATTCTGCCAACCAAATGAGTCAAAAAAAACTGTGAAAATCAGAGCCCAAAAATATCAGTAGACACTCAGTTTGCCTGCATCTGTTCTTTCTATAATCGTTCGGTAAAAATGTTCTTAGCTCGTTTGTCGGATTATATATAAAAAGCGCAAATAATTCTTTCTTGTAAAACCCAAGTCACTTCTCTAATGTATTTATTCCCAAACTTTTAATTTTAATTGATCTAAAAAATTAATTTTTCTAACAAAATCGGGCGAAAGTTCCTTAGATATCTTATCAAATGTTAGAATTTTTAATATTTTAAATTACTTCGATAATTTCTTCATTATCATCATTAAAACTAAAATGCAATAAAATTAGCTGCTTTGAGTTTATCTCTCAATATTAAAGTTGGCAGCACAGGCATTTTTTAAATAGCTTTCAAAAGAAAGTGTCTGTTGTGCAGTGTTGGTTACTTGACAGTTCTTATTATGTATAAGTAGTATTTGTAAATAATATTTATCTAAAACCAAACAGTTTTAATTATATTAATTAGATTACTAAACCTAAAAATCTTAATTCCATACTAGCAACTGTTAATTATTTTTCGTTTAGTTCTAATCTTAACTTATCTTTGCTTCAAGTAATTCGCTTGCTCATTACTTTTATAAAGCTTTACGTTTGCTTACTTTTTTACTTTTTATTTTTTTTAGTAACTATTAAAGAAAAATTAAATTTTTAATTTATACTAAAACTGAGATGTTTATTTTAGTTTCTTTTGTTACAGTTGACAACATTGTTTAAGTAGAAAAGGGAAATTAGTTGAGTGTGCAAATGAAAATAAAAGTACGGATTATATGTGAAGCAAAAAATAAATTACGTACACAATAAAAAAAATCAAAGATTAATAAATGAATAATGAATATTTGAGCAAGTTTTATTTTTAATAATTACTTCACAAATAACATTGTTAATGAAAAATAATGTTATATCTATGTATCTAACCGGTGTTTAGCAGTAAAGATAGTAAAGATGATGTTTGCATATTTTAGTACATGCGGCTAATAAAACTATAAATCATTTTAATAGCTCATGGATTTGTACGAAATCGTACATGTTAATTTAAAAACAAGAACAAAAAAAATCCATAACATAACAACTATCAAAAAGCATATGTAATGTTTTTAGACTTCATCGTTGTCAGCTGTTCGCGTATATGTGTGTTCCAAAATTGCATGACATAATTTGCTAAACTAAATCAAAACCTTATGTGTGTTGTATTAGAAAATAAAACCTTTATTGACTAAGTGGAATTTCCTTTCTCTGTTTCCTTAAATTGTTGGTAACATAAATAAAAACGTCATGCGATCCGAAAGATCTCTTTGTGAATATAGCAGTAAATATGTATATATTAAAATTTTGTTTTGAAGTAATCATCTATTGTTTTCTTAAGAGAATTTCAATAGTGGATGGCTTTAATACTGTTATGTTCTCCGGCGTCTTTTCTATCTGTAAATTGAAACCCGAGTTAATGAATTGTTTTTGTTATTGCTTTGAATAAATTTAATATTAAGAAATTAACAAAAAGAAAAAGAAGAAGATTTTTGCACACATGACATCTATCGCAACAAAAAAAATATGTACTTATTTGTTTTAAAAAAGAAGATACTTTAATATGCTGCCTTTCTTTCTTAATGAATCCGACGTTATCATTAAATAGATTCTCCTAACCTAAATTAATATAAAAATAGAGAAATGTTAAAGAAACACACACAAGCTATTTTCATCTTAGTGTCATTTCGAGCATATGTTCAACATTCAGCTTAAATTCAGTTTAGGCTTGCTTGTTGCTACAGAGGCCTTTCGAGTATTGAATTTATTAAATATTTATATTAAACATTTTAAATATACGAACCACACATTTTCGAATCAGGTTTCCTGATCAGCTTTCTGACACCTTCAATAAGCAGTATTAAGGGCATTTAGATATCAATTTTGTCCGCATCTCCGACAAAGTACATATAACTCATATCCATTTTCATACTTAACTCGCATAACGGCTCTTATCTTGATCTGGATTTAAATTGAGCGTACATTCGAGAATTCTGACAACAGTATCGTACATTTTCAAGATCATCTATACTTTACTAGATTTCTTAGATGAATATTCTGATCGTATCTCAAGCGATATAAAAATAGTGTTTATATTTTTCAATGCTGGATATAAAGAATACGAAGCGTAAATTTGTCTTAGAGCGAATATGACCATCTCTTGCTAATATATGAAAACTGCAGCAGCATTTTTAAAATCGTGAGCATAGTAATCATACGAAATGACACAATAGGCTTTTAAATCTTTCTGAGAAATGTACGTATCAACTCTCAAACCAATATGCGTAAATAATATATTTTTTGTTCGTTACAGGCGTGTTTGCAAATGTTTTGCGCTGAATTTTTAAAAGCTTTTAATAAATATTTGTGTCAGATTTTAGACATTTTTTGCTTTTGGTTACAAATTTCAATCTATTACGAAGGGATTAACGCTATTCGCAAACCTGATTTGTAACTATCAGCCAAGTATATATTTGCAAAAGCAATAGTCGACAAAGGCACGGGAACTAATTTAAATCGACGAAATATAGCATTTTTTGGAATACATCTATACAGTTAAGAACAAAATTGTACATACGTTGAAGAATTTCCCGAAATTCTCGAAATTAAGTCTTAAAAATATTATTACGCGGGTGGGAATAAAAAAATTAATAATTAAATAACAAAATTCTATCTACATTTCGCCTCTTCATAAATTATCCAAATCTTCGGTGTTTCAAACAACAAATCAGTATTTCTAAATAATTAGTTTCGAAGAGATAGAAATGCATAGAAATCTCATGTACATTGGAAAATTTATCAAGACATCTCACAAGAATATAAATAAATTGTTAAATTCACGTCGGGTAACGCCACAAAAATTTTGAAAAGTACCGGCAGCACTTGAACGTACACTGGATACTGCTGGGAAACCACAAACATGCACAAAGTTACACATCAGAAAAATTCTAAAAGAAGCTAAAGAATGCCACAAAATTAGAGCTGCCAAAAAAGTATCTTGCTAAAACCGCCAATAAGCTAGTTTATCCTAAATATTTGCCTATCTTTATTGCATGTTGGTGAGAGTTACTTTTGCGAAATGTGATCTTAAATGAATCTTTATTTTGCAAGATTTTTTATACCTATCACCAAAGGAAAGATGGGCATATCTTCATTTTGTCATAATATTTACTGTACTCAAACGAAGGTTAAGGGATTCTATAAAGTATATATATTCTAGATCATTATCAAATTCTCTCCAAATAATTTAACCATGTCACTTCATCTGTTTGTCCGTGTGGTTATGTGTTCCTGACAGCCTCCTGGTCGCAAAAATTAAGACAACGACTTCAAATTTGGTAAAGATAATGAAATTTCAAAGCACACGCTCACTGTAAATTACTCATTAAGATAGATAGAAGGCTGAAATTTTCTAAACTTTAGGGAGGACCTTACTATTCATCTTTAAAAATGGAAAAAATCGACCACGCCCACACAAATGACAATTTCTACTTATTACTCATAAGGTAAACAAGATAAAATGTTGAAAATTATTTTTTAAATTCTACACATGAACTATGGGATGATAATATGAATGTTTTTTTTCTGCTTTTGTTTGTTGGTATATTGAGAAATTCATTTTTGTCCTTGACTGTATCTAATTGAAATAATTTGTCTCAAACGCGTTTGAATTTTAAAATTTCCTATCTCTTGCTTACACTTAGTTATCTTCTACAAAATATTAAAATAAATTGTGTTCAATAAAAAAAAAAAAGCATTGTACAAATGAAGCACATGACAAACAAGCGCTAAAAGCGAAAGAGCAGAAAAGCAAAGAAAACACAAACAACCAATTACTTTATCTTATCTTCGTAATTACTTTAAGTGCAAATATAACTGAACCTTTAGTTTTTACAGTAAATAGATTATTTTTATTATTTATTTTGAAATTATTTCTTTACTTTTATGTCAACAGAGAAAGAGAACGGCGGCGAGAAAGAAATTAGAAGAAAAAAGCACAAAATAATTCGTAACAAACCATAAAATATTAATTTCTTTCTTTACGTAGATCTTATAAAGAGTGTTAAAGATTTGATCGTAACTAGCTGGAGTGACTTTTTATATTCGCCGGTGTATTTGAGAGTTAACAATGTTTGTTATTTCATTTGTCTGACATGCTCAGATTCAAAATATTTCCAATTTTCATGCAAGCGGTTTCAGATGTTTACCAAATTTAGCTTACAATGCAAAAAACTTTTTCAACTGCTTTTTTTTTTGAAATACTTTCAGTGTTGTAGGCCTTCTGAAAGTACTTGTAAGAAAATTTACATTTACTCTGTTTAAATCAAATAAAATTCATGTTCTTTTAAAAAGTTTGATTAAAGAGGGATACGAATACTCTATAGCATCCTTGATTATATAAATATTCTTTGGAATAACTTAAGACTTATTACAGATGTCGACTTAAAATTTGATATAATAGATGTACGCCTTTGTGCAATACCTAGAAGAGCTTGAGATGTATCACTTTTTCCGGCACTAATGCATGTCTGTACGTCCACCTTGTTAAACTCTGTCTAAGCGTTTTAGTTAATATTCAATTTATAGAAGTCAATTATCGAGCTATGTGATATGCTTTGGCTCCAATATGAACGCTATTGATAATAGATTCGATCGTACAGTTTTTACGACTAATAGCCATATGAGGACCTATTTTATTTTATTTCTCGACAAAAATCGTATAAAATTAATAAGTGTTCCGCAGTTTTCCAATAGATGACTTTAGCGGAAATAAGCAGATGTAGACGCCATATTAAAAATAAGCTTAGGCATTTGTCAACAAAATTCCATCGGAATTCCAAATAGGGTGCTGCTAAGTCCTTACGTGCGATGAACAAAACACAAATAAACATGATACAGACTAGGCGAATCATTAACATCGACGATAAAGCGGAATATCCATGGTCGCCCAATTGAGAAGGGGGTCAGCTGGTTGTGGTATATTATGTTTTGTTCCAACCCAATGGAACCATCATAAGGGAACGCTACCAACAACAACTGATGAAGTTGGGACTCAACGCCAACGCAACATGTTCAAAGTCATGACATTGTCTTTTCTTAGTATAGCAGAACTCGCTCAGCAAACGTTGTCAGTACTAACCTGGAAGTAGTTACTCTCCACGCTGTTATTAACAAACGTCACTGCTTTCGACTAACACTGGTTACAATCGATTAATTATTGTCTGGTCGAGCAGGGCTTGCATTCTTATAACGATACTTAAAAAGTACGCCTTTGCTTGCATAGTCCCAAAACGCCAGTAGCCTTTCTATTTTGGAATTCATATTATATCTAAAACTGGGAGAAAATAGTGGGCAGCGATAGGCAATATTTTGTATAGTAAATGTGTAAACAGTTTGTTAAAATCAAGTCTCGAACACCGGAAAAAAAAGGGCGTAGACAAAGTTGTACACCTAACAAACGTTTGTTACAAGCATTCTATTTGGACAAGACAGGAGGAAAAATAATCTTAATATGTGTGTGTGATCTCAGGAGGATTTGGGACGTAAATAGGTTTTTCTTCTTTTTATATTAGATTTTTGAAATGGAAATACCTCTCAATTTTCTTAATTGTTTACTTCGATTATCGGAACGTTCCTGGTTTTTACACTGCGATAATGCATCCGCGCACACTGCCATAATTACTTGTTAATTTTCAAATTTCAAACTGATACCTTTTCACAAACGCTATATTCGTATCATATGGCTTCGAATTATTATATTCTTTTCCCACTTTGTGAGAGAAGTCACTTTATGGTAATAATTAAAATTAATTTAAGGCTATACTTAAGAAGAAAAAAACATATCCTAATTTGTAAACTAATGAAACTGATGGCATGACACCTCTGTCAGATATTAGTGACAACATTACGAAATGAAAAAAATAAGAAAGAAAAGTTTACTTTAATATTCAAATTGCGTGTACGTTTGAAATAAAAATTCGCCTCACTTTTTGAACATATAGTGTTATAATGAATATCAAGCTAATATTCATTTACTTCTCTGCTTTCTAGTCAAATAGCATACGAGCATATGCATATATCAATATGTATATATATGTTTGTTTTTTGTGTGTGTGTGTGTATGTATATATTATATATCAAAGTTCGACATTTAAAAATTAAATTGTTTTCTAATTTAAGCCAATTAAGTTAAAGTAAATCTAATATCTTGGTTAATTGTGTATATAATTTTTTAAGGCAAAGCGATAAATAAATTGTATTAATCCTTATGTAGGAGATAAATTTAAAATACGTATAATAAATAATTTGAAAGAATTTCGTAATTACTTATTAGACTTATATTTTATATTGATTCTTTTGCAGTAATTAAAGTGACACTTAGCAACCCAGTTTCATTTCTTATAATTCAAGAGAGTAACATACTTCATATCTCGTTTTTTTACAGCTATACTCTCTTCTTTGATTTTGTGCTAGAAAACTTATGTCATGCAATGTATTCTCTTATATATATAAAGCGGCAGTCTGGCGATTTAAATATGTTTAGTAGTAAAGAAGATTTTCAGGCGTAAACAATTCATTGCTTAATATTGAAAAAAACGCTTGCCATTAAAAATTAAAACGTGACACAAAAAACAAACGATAGGTTTATTCAAAAATCTTGAAATACTTTTTCAAAAATTAAAGAAAAAAATTTTTTGTTTATATAAAAATGTTAAGAAAAAATAACAGAAATAAATTTCTTTCCTATACCCCTAATTATTAAAACAGCAACAGTTGTGTTAACAGCTGTTTGGATTAAATAACTATAGAATCCGACAATAATAAGAATAAAATATCTTTTATTATATACTTTAACCTTAATTGTCTAAACAACTACACAACTGTCTTTCTAAACTCTTAAAAATATTTCCAAATAATATGGTCACGAAGCAGCTTAAACAACAATTGCGTGGTACACGTTGTTATGTTTCGTTGGCCTGTTCAATCGGTTCCATTAGCTTAGCATGCGGCAGTTTTCTACAAATACCAAATACCACCGATCGCATTTCATTGCAACGTGGCCTTTTCCTAACGTCCTTGGGTTTCATTTATTTCGTCTCATTAACCGATTTCTGCAATAAATATCTATTGGATACTAAGCATGGTGTGAAATTTCGAAAAAAATACCGCCTTATGATGTCAGACGTCTTGGATATGACCAATAAGTAAGTAAAATATATGTATAAATTTTCATATGTTTATAAATAAATAAATAAATAAATAAAATAAAATAAAAAAAAAACTAATCCGTAATAATAGAGAAAAGTCACGAAAATATTTTTTGATTTATGATGCAGCCCTTTAATAAGAAAATGGCATACAAGATAGCATTTCAAATTTGATTTTATTCTTACTTTTTTTTCATGTTTATTAGATGTCTTAAGGAATTCTAAACTGTAAATAAGTTTTCATAAAATGTCTTCACTTTTGTTTTCATATCTATTACCGAACGATCAGGATATAATAGATATTGATAGATATATCATTTTGGTCTTAACCCTTAAATAAAGTACGACGTACGATATATCTAAATGCGTGTGTGTGTACATATGGGAGTGTAGGTGTCATGCCTACCTGCCTCTTGTTTCCTGAAGTTCCTCCCAATTCATCTCATATATTTCACTGGAAAATGGCCGTGTTACGCCAGTAAATGTGTGCAACATTCTTAAACACCCGAAATAATCTCGGGGAAATGAGGTCTTATAACAGTAAATTGAATAAATGAAACGAATATTTGAATTATAACATCATGTCAAGGAGTAATACTTTTCGGTCCTATTATATAAAGATTTAATAGTTTACAATGTACACCAAAAATCGATCCGAAAGTTGCCACAAGTATTATGTTATATTCGTGCAAAAGAATTATATAAATATTTGTCGTTAAAATAAATATATAACTCCAAATATGGATACCAAGGATTGTTCGTAAAGCAAATGCAATTTTTTTTTTTTTGCTTATAATTATTTTTATGTCTCATAATAGGTTATCCTCATAAATCCTGTTCGAAATAATTTTTGCATTAGTTTTTTGAATGAACCATCTTAAATATCTATAAGTGATGTCAATTTGTTTGGCTTTTTTTTTATATCATTGTCATTAATAACAGATATGTTATTAAAGGAGAGCGAAAATAAATTCGAATTTAACTAGCAAACACATTTACCAATAACATTAACAGAGCTCTGTAATCGCATTAACATAGATCTGTCAAGCAATTAGCGTCATGCTATTGTTGGATTTGGAAGCCCATTCCCTCCAAATTAAGATACCTAGGAAACTTTTGTGGAAGCCATGTAAATCTACATGGGATAACCTTTAAAATTATATACGAATTTTCAATAATATAATATAATTTGTAAGTTATTCATCGAATATCGCTTTGAAACGTTTGGGGTATTTTTTTTGAAATTGTATCACATTCCCCGCTATAATAAGCAAAATTATGAACATATTAAACCAAACGGTCAGACGGACATACACACACACTGAAGGTTGGGAAGATAAATTCGAACTTAACTAGCAAAGACATTTACCAATTACTTCAATTACATCAAATAAAAATAAAAGTTTCACTCGAACAAGAAATGCGATTTTGATGCAAGCACTTAGAGTTGTCAAGTGTAGACCATTACGTCCTCTTTGATTAGTAGGCCAGCAGATATAAATTACTAAGTTGTGCAGCTTTGTAAATTAAATCTTCATTTGTTTTGTTTTCTTTAATATAGAACTGCAAATTTATTACAAAGCGATTAAGATATGCCGCCAACAAGAAGTTTATTTACTAAAAAAAAAGATCCGTCGAAAATTTCGGAAAAAAAATTTATATAGAAAATGCAATTTTTCGGCACTGTTATCATTGACCAAAGTGTTGAAAAAAAGTCGCAACATTTATGTTTTTAAAGCTTTTTCAATGGAAACTTCAATAAGCTCTGTTTCCTGGTGGTGAGCCTCTTCGGTGCAAACGGTTTTAAACCGTTTGTATCCATTTTGATAGGTTCGTAGTAACGTATCGGAAAATTATGGTTTTCTCCGAAAGGTGATTCGGGCCGACCAATGCTGTCAACCGTATGGTCTTTATTAAGAGTTTCCAAAATTTTTCTTAACTCGTTTGAGCTATGGAATGATGGTTGGGTCATACAGCTTTGTTTGAGTGCCAGCGTATCCCTTTGCCGCTTAGGAGTTTGTTTCTTGATGCTGTTATAAGTTTTGAGTGAGGTCCACTCATCATTTAACTGATGTAAAAGTGAGAACTTATCATTGAAGTTTTTTGATGTTTGATGCATAAGGAAAGGTTTTGATTCTTGGCCGCCACGGGTACGAGGGGTAATGTTGGATTTAATGTCGACGGCAGGTAAAACAAGTACGCTTGCTACGGAACTTTCAGATTTTTTGCGTTTAAAATCTGCTACAACTTCTACATTTATAGATTCTGTTGGGAGTGTGGCAACTTTCTCTCCTTTTGTCTTAAAGAAACTCATCGCTAATGATACTTCGTTAGATGGTTTATGTTGCATATCTTCAAGATCAGCATCTTTATTATAAAATTCAATAGTAGTATGTGAAGTTTTGGGCTTTCTCTCGCTTCTCGATCTTGTTCTCTCTTTTCTTCCGTTTTCTATTATATCGAAATGACTGGATATGGAAACTTCGCTATGTCTGGCCATCATTTCTTGGGGATATTTTCGGCCAACAGGACGTATGTAATTTTTACCGCTTTTATATTTCAATGTTGGAATCGATGTTATCGTTTCTAATTCGTTTTCATTTTCGCTGTAAAGCTCATAATCAGAGTCAATCTCTTCGCTGTATGGTACTTCGTCTTTCCGTTTATTACGAAGACTCCGACGTATTTCATGCACTACACTGGCACTACTGAACTGATCTACAGGGCAAGTGTACCCAATGTAATCATTTTCTAATGAGTTTGATTTGGCTTCCTTAACATCTGCGAAATGTCGGAGAGGCGCTCGTTTTTTTGAATCCGTTTGGGTCATATCAATTGAAGACTCTCTTAAACTTTCGACTGGTTTCATTATCCAATCAAATGACTCATTCGATTTGCGGCCGCTAAGATAATTTTTTGATTTTTTGTAACTTTGACGGAATCTCTCAAATAATGTACTACGTCCCCAATTTATAGGCAGACAACCACCCTTTGATCTCAACGGTAACGTTTCCTTTGCCTGTCTTTCCGATTCCTCAGTTTGTGACATTTTCAAACGAAAAATAGAACCGTCTCTGTCATCTTTTTTCTTTTGGCTACTGGGGCTTCGCTGCTTCCTTTGCCATGGGCACGTGCACAACAGTTTATTTCCCCTGCCAGCACCGCAAGCGTTGCACTCGCAATGTCCGATCATTCGCAGATGTGATACGTCGTTCAAACGTATCGGTTTCTCTTCGCGATAAATTTTCTGTATTTTTCCTGCTATCTTATTATGGGGACACAAAACATTTTCGTCAAGTATGATTTGTTTTTCAACTGTAAATTTAGACATAACCAAAAATTTTAGTCTGACTTATGGTTCTATTATTTAGGTCTTTTTTGCGTTAAATTTAGTTTTTGTTTTTTTGTTTTTTTTTTTTTTTTTTTTTTTTTGATAACCGTCAAGATAAATGAGCAGAGAAAAACAAATAAAAAGGAATGGGATATTTTGCAGCATTGCCAGAAATTATGACTTCCTAAACGAATTATTACATGATTGTTAATTTATTTATTTATTTATTTTACATATTTACATCTTCTGTGCTTCGCCTCTAAAACTCTGACTGTGGACTTTTAACTGTTCCCGGCCTAAAAACTGTATTTTAATAAATCTGCTATCGCGCTATTCCTGCTTCTGTCTTTGACAGTATTTAAAATATTGATCAATGAAGGAGAAGGCTCACATATCTTCGAATCTTGCGCATCATAGCTTATTTGTTATTAGAAAAGCTTCCTTTAATTAACATTATAAGCAGAGAAGAAAATGATACTTTTAACGCCTTTTAAATAGTCTTTTGTTTTATTTCCGAAAAAGCACACAAAAAAACCCGACCCCTCTGTAAAATTTACCAAAAGATAAGCGCCAGTAACGGAGAAAATGCCTTAAACATGATGTAATGTTGATAATGGATATGGAAGGATTGATCTTTCAAATATTCATTTAGTTGACAAGTCACAGTTAAAGTCGAACAAATTAATACTTTAATTCACTTTGACCGCACTTTAATTACTCTAGAGAGAGATTAGGTAATCGAACCGATTGCTAGGTCATTTATAATTCTCTCGGGTAATATTGCGTATAAAACTTACTTTTCCTTCGCTGTAATGCATGCAAATGTGTTCGAGTGTATTATTTATTGCGTTTTAATAGTGTAAGTTTTCTGGTTTTTACCTTTCATTATTAATTTTTGGATTGGATTTCTAAATGAATTAATCTGTGTTAGTTTATAAAAAAAGAAGGGTTGTCTTTAAAAATGCTTTCAATTTTATTTTTTAAAACGATTCGAATCCAACATCAATTTCATTCCAACATGCACACACATATACGTAGTTTTTGTAAAATCGTTACAATGTTTGTTAGAGAGGCCGGGCTTCATAACAAACCTGTATTGCACTTTACAAAAACGAAATCAATAAATAGATTAAAAAAATTCTTATGCATATGCTTATCGCTTTTTGTTACTTTTTTTTTACTTCAAATTTTGCTCAACAACTTCTGGTATACTTGGTGGCTGGAAATAAATGACAGTGCGTCGTAGTAATGTTACATATTTGGCAAGTCCCCTTCTGTAAACGATATCGTTGAGGGGATGACGTACAGGGGTAGGTTTACGGAAATTATACAATTTATAGTTGGGCAAATAGATGGGAGGTTCAAAGAAAATGTCTAATAGAGATAACGCGACTTTTATATTGCCTTTAGTAACCAAGTCATCAATGGTTCTCATCAATTCTTGTCGAGTGGCTACTGTCATGTGAGGTGTGACGTTGGCGTCTAGTAACCCTCTCAGTACTTCGAGTTGATCGTCCTTCAGAAGTCCTCTGTAAAACAAATCCATCAGATAAGCCCTGGCTGAACGTTTCTCCATGCCGGATAGTTTACTCAATAGAGAATTGAAGTCCCTGGCTTTGAGAGTAGTTCTAGAACTGAACGCTCTTGGCCTGCTACGTGGTTCTTTCCAATCTTGTTCTTCCTTTATTTTCAGGAGTATATCTCGCCATAACGACTTCATGGGTGTAAGTCCTTCTGCGTCTTCCTCTCTTTCATCATCCCAGCGATTTAAAGCATAAATTTGGTTCATCCACTCATCCACCACAGCTTCTTCATCAGGAACTTCTAATTTTGGTTCTTCAGGTATTTCTTCAGCTGCCGAATCATGGCTTAGAAGTGGTCGACTTTTGATCTGTGAAGATCGACGTTGACCAACAACACGAGAAGTACGAGTTAATGGTACTTTATGTTTTCTTGTGCCTTTGGGGAACACATGTGGTTTAAAATCTAATTCCGGCTGCCCTGCATCCTCGGTATCGCCTGCGTCCTCTTTGTACGTTTTCCTCATTGAGAACACGGTTGCTGTTCGTGCTGAAGTTCTATCTAACATATCCATTCTTTCACCTTTTTTCTTGCCTTTTCCTTTTTGCCTGAACCATTTTGCAGGTGGTTGTGGTATTGGAGACGTTGTTGGCATCGCACTTGTCGTCGGTGTTTCAGTTACTTCCGCTGTTTCAGGTGTAGTTTTCTTTAGTTTTTCGATTGGCTTTGCTGTTTCTATTTCTGCTTCTTCTTCAATTGTAGTTGGGGTCGTGGGTGGTGTTGCTTTTTCAATTTTTGTTGCAATTAGAGTTGCAGTTGCAACTGGAGTTGCAGTTCCAACTGGAGTTGCAGTTCCAACTGGAGTTGCAGTTCCAATTGGACTTGCAGTTGCGATTGGAGTCGCAACAACAATTGGAGGTGCAGCAGCAATCGGCGTTGCAGTTGATGTGGGCGTTGCAATTGATGTGGGCGTTTCAATTGTAGTTGGCGTAGCAGTTGCAATCGGTGTTGTAATTGCAGTTGGCATGGGCTTCGCAGTTTCCGTGGGTGTTACGGTTCCCGTCGGTTTTGCAGTTCTGATCGGAGTTGCAATTGTCGTTGGTGTTACAACTGCTGTTGGGGTTGTTATTGCGGTTGGTGTTACAATTGCTGCTGGTGGCGCAATTGTTGTTGGTGTTAAAATTTCCTTCGGCCTTGGAGTTCGAGCTGGTGTCGCGAATGCCGTTGGTGCAGCCGTTGGTATTGCTACTTTTGTGATCTTAGTAGGCGTTGCAGCCGTAACTGGTATTGCAGTTGTTACTGGTATTGCAGTTGTAACTGGTATTGCAGTTGTAACTGGTATTGCAGTTGTAACTGGTGTGCCAGCTGTGGTTGGTGTGCCAGTTGTGGTTGGTGTGCCAGCTGTAGTTGGTGTGCCAGTTGTGGTTGGTGTGCCAGTTGTGGTTGGTATGCCAGTTGTGGTTGGTGTGCCAGTTGTGGTTGGTGCGCCAATTATGGTCGGTGTGCCAGTTGTCGTTGGTGTGCCAATTGTGGTCGGTGCGCCAGTTGTGGTTGGTGTGCCAATTATGGTCGGTGTGCCAGTTTTAGTTGGTGTGGCAGTTGTGATTGGTGTGCCGGTTGTGGTTGGTGTGCCAGTTATGGTGGGTGTGCCAGTTGTGATAGGTGTGCCAGTTGTGGTCGGTATTGCAGCTGCTGTTGGCAGCTGGGTTGGCGTAGGAGTTGTAATTCGTCTTGGTGTAGCAATTCGAGTGGGTTTTGCAATTCGTGTTGGTGTTGCAGTGCGAGGTAGTTGTGAAGTGCGAACTGGTTTTAATTTCGCAATGCGAAGCGGTTTTGTAGGTGGAGTTGGAGTTGCCGCCGGTGTTACGACTGTAGCACCAGGTGCAGGTGTAGCTGGCACTGTAGTTGCAGTTGGCGCTATAGTTGCAGCTGGTGCTGTAGTTGCAGTTGGCGCTATAGTTGCAGCTGGTGCTGTAGCTGCAGCTGGTACTACAGTTGCAGCTTGTACCATAGTTGAAGCGGGTATCACAGTTGGAGCTGGCGTTGCAGCTCCAGCTGGTTCTACAGCTGCTGTGGAAGCTTCAGTTCTAGTAGGTGTTTCAATTCCTGTTGGTATTGCGACTAATGTTGTCGTTTTCCTGGGCGTTCCCTTTGTTGGAATTTTCATAGTTGCCGTTGGTTCTGCAAGGTCCATTGGAATTGCTGGTGGCGTTGGTACTGCTGGTGTCAACGCTGTCGCGGGTGTTGTAGTCTTTGGTATTAACGTTGCCTTTGGTCGTTTGGCCGATCTCTTGTCAGCTTTTGCCCTTGCTTTCTTTTTGGGTTTAAATATTGCCCATGGAGTTTTGCGTGGTTTTGCGCTTGTCCGCAATTTTCCGGATGACGTAGGAGTAATGATTTCCAAATGTGTTCCGGTTGACTTTGGCGCAACGAGATCACTTGGTGTCCGAGTTTTTAATGTGGACATTTTTGGTGGTGCAGCTATCGTTGGTGTATCTAACGCAGACGGCTTTGCAATTGTCATTGGCATCGCTGAAGCCTTTGGTAACGCAGTCGGTGTTGGTGTTACAGCTGCCAGTGCTGGTGTTGGTGTTGGTTTTGGTATTGGTCTAGGTATTGGTGTTGGTATTGGTCTTGGTGTTAGTGGTGGTGGTGGTGTTGATGTTGATGCTGGCATTGGTGTTGGTGTCTCGATTGTTGCTGGTTTACCTGGTGCCGTTGGTTCTGCAGTTATGGTTGGTATTGCAGTTATCGTTGATGTAGGTGTTGAAGTTGCGGTTGGGCTTACTACCGCTGTTGGTGTTGCAAGCTTCAGTGGCGTGGCTATTCCAACTGGAGTTGCAGTTAGTAACGGCGCTGAGAGTTCCGCTGGTATTGTAGGTGCCATTAGTGATGATGCGGGTCGTGATGCGGATAAAAATGGCGTAACTGTCTCCTCTAATTCTCCGATCCTTGGAATTCTTCTTAATCTCCTTTCGCCCTTTCCTTTCGGTTTTCTTTTAGACTTAACCGATTTTGACAGTCCTCTGGGTTGTGCTGGGACTCCTTTCGAAGATTCGGCAATTGTTTTAGGGCTTGTTAATTGTATACCCGCCGCCGTTGGAATTGCAGCATCCTTTGATGTTGATATTACAGTTCCGGTTGCTGGTGGTTGTGCTGGTGCTGTTATCGTTGGGCTTACCTTTGCTGTTGGTAATGGTATGGCGGTTGGTGTTGCCTGTGTTATTGAAGGCATTGCCGTTGGTGCTATGATTTTTGATGGCGCTGCAGTTGTTATTGGTATCCCTGTTAGTAATGTGGGCATTTTCGGCATTTCCGCTGGCGCTGCCATTCCAAATTTTGGCGTAGAGGTAATTGGCGCTGTGTCTAGAAATCTCTTTTGCATTGCGCGTTCTTCTTTTTTTTGTTTCGCCCTTGGTTTACTCTTTTCTTTACCTTTTTTTTCCAATATTAATGACAAGGGTTTGTCAGCGCTTACCTCATGCTCTTCCAGAGATAGTCTTTTTTTATCCAAACGTTTCCTCTTTGTATCTTTTATTAATGGCAAATATCTGTCGTCAACTACGGCGGGCGCAGACTTCCGAGATTCGATTTTTTGAATTTTTTTCGGAATTCGCCCAGCCTTTTCAGTTATCGGTTTTTCATATTCTGGTTCCTCCTCTCTTTCTTCTTCCCTTGGCTTTTGTATATAACGTTTTTTTTTCTTTTTATGCCTTATGTCCTCTCCAATCATAGGTTCTCGTTTTGTTATATATTCTAAATCCATATCATCATCTAACCTAGGCCTATACTTTTTTCTTTTTACAAGGCCAATTTTTGGCATTGCTATTATTCCTTCGCCTCTCTTCATTTTGCCTTTTTTACCCTTTTGCCCGAAAACCAGACGTCGCCCTTTTTTTGTTTTCGTCTTTTCTTCAATGGCTGGTTCCAATTTTCGGGCTTTCTTAGAGACGTCAATATCAGCCTTACGCTCCTCTTGTGCACCTTGTTCTTCAATCGGCCGTTCATCGACGGCAGTTGGCTCCTTTTTTTTGGATCGGGGTTTAACAGAAATCTTTTTTTTCACAGGAATGGCTGGTTTTTTTATTTTACAAGACCGCAACAAATCGGCCAGCTTCCGCGTTTTTTTCGGTGGTATTTTTAATTTGTCAGCGGTTTTGAGTAGATGGAGGAGACTGTCAATAACATTATTAGACAAAACTCCCTTAGGCATTAAATTAAATTTTACATATAGCTTAGCTGAATTCTCGTCCATTCTAGCCAATTTTCTTAACAATTTGCGGCCATTACCTACGGTATCTAATTTCTCCAGATCCATACCTCTTTTATAAAAAGTAGCGCGCCGTGGCGTCTTAATTTTAGGTATAACGTATAAGTTTTTCGTGTCTAAAGGGGAATCACCATATATGTCACTAAGTTCATTTTTCATCGCGTTCTGCAAACTTGTCACCATCTTACGCCTACTGGAGGGAGGAAGCTCATCTTTTTTCTTTTCAACAACTCTTTCCATTTCTTTTAAATCATTCATATCCAATTTCCCGCTGGTTCGTAATTTGTGTAGAAATTTTTCAGCTTGCGCTGCGGGCATATCCTGAAGTGTATTCAAAAATTCAGATGTTGCTTTTTCTTTTTCCTTCTTATCCTTTTTGCCTTTAATATCCACTTTCATAGATGCAATTTGTGCTTTTATTTCTGGCGCAAGCACTAATTTGTCAATTGCCGAGGGAGTTGGTGTTAGTTCGTCTAACACACTAAGAAGTTCTCGTTTACTCAATGGTGATATATCATCATCACTGATAAGTAAATGTTCCTTAAGCGTTTCAAGCACTTCTGGTGTCAGAAGTTCACTAATGGACGGCGATTGTAAGTATTGTTTCAATTGAGAAGAGCTCAATGAAGACAATCGTTTCAAAAAATCGCCCAATCCTTCTTTATTTTCCTTACTTAAAGCTTCTAATATATCCTTAGCATTATTTAAGTTTAAAACTGGGTCGGTTTCAATATAACCTTGCGCTGCTTTGGCCAGGGCCATGTCTAGTTCATGGCGATCACGTTCCGATACATTCAAAATTGGTTGATTAGCCATTTTCCTTAAGTTTTCTAAGGATTTTGGTGTTAGAATGTTAGCTTCTGTTAGTCGACCCAAAATTTCATTTTTCTTTTCAGATTCGACGTTCGATAAAGATTTCAAAAAATCTCTCAAATATAAATCTTCCCTTGGACCTCTATGGGGCATTTCCGCAATGGCCTCAAGTTGAGCCAATTCATATGGATCATCAACGTGAACTTCTTCACGAAAAATTGACGCTGGACGAAAATAATTGTACAGAGTATCACCAGCAGCCGAATTTAAATCTTTTAGAAAAGATTTCCTAAAGTTATCATCCAATTCATCGTTCTTGCTTAAACTGTTTTGTAAAAACTTCAACACAGACGGCGTTTTCAAGCCTTTATCTGCCAGTTTCCCAGTAAGCCCTTTTATTGCTTGTGGAGACATTACTGATATTTCCTTTAAATTTTCGTTAAAATTTGTCATATCTGGTTCAGGCAAATTGTCGGCAATCTTATATAACTCCACTGCTCTAAGAAAATTGTTGATTGTCGTGTTTTCTAGCTCGCCAGTGTATAATGGTTGCCACAATCTTTCCGTTTCTTTTTTGGCGATCGAATCTGTTAGGTGCAGCCTTTTTTTCAATTTGCTTTTAATAAGTTTTAGAAATTGCGGAGAAATTTGTTGATAATAAGGATATAGATGCTTGGGTCGTTTTTTGTTTGCATTTTCAACTGGGTCAGAGAAAATACTTTGAGCCAATAAGTCCTCAGTAAGTCCAATTGACTTTGTTGTGCTAATGTTATCTTCTTCTAACAAACGCACGCATCTCATATCCATCAGGGGCATTTCAAAATTTGAAAAAAAATGTAAGCCTTCCAAGCATCTCTTTTGGTTTTGCTGTTGGCCTTGTTGTTGTTGTTGTGATGGCTGTTGCTCTTGCTGCTCGTGTTGTTGGTGTTGCTGTAGTCGTTGCTGTTGTACTTGTTCTTGCTGCTGTTGTTGCTTTTGCCCATTATAAGATTTAAGGAATTTAAACATATCTGCGATATTTTTCGACAATTTGATGTGTTTTTTGCAAGTTTTGCAGATTTTGTAAATTGTTTTTCTTTTTTTTTTTTCTTTTTTTTTTTTTAAGAAGAATTTAGTCCAAAAAATTACGAGAAAATTTTTAATAGCTTTGTTTTGTTTTGTCATAATGAAAATTATTAATTAGAAATAGTATACTATTTTAGCAGTATCTAGTATTGCAACAGTTAATGCCCGATTTAAAATCACAGAAAATACAATACATTTTGATGAAAACTAGTATTTATTTATCAAGAGTGCATTCCTTATTATTTTACAGTTTTACAAATATATAAAATGGTTTTTTATTGGAAAGGTTGCTCGTTTTCAGGACCAGAAATTGTGATTAAATTTCCTATTACACTCTTTAAGTTTTTGAAATTCCACCAGATATATGATGACATTTTAATGGACGTCCTCCAGAATTAACCATAGTTTCTATCTTTTCACATAAGCAACATAGAAGATAATTTCAAGAAAAAATTTCTAAAACGTTCAAAGGTACAGTACATAGTAATCCATGATTACATTTATGAAGAATTTAATTAATTAATTAAAGAATTTAATTTAATTTATTTGGATTTTGCAACAGATACATTAGATACTTAGCTAGACCATTTAAAAACTAATTCTTAGAAGACTGCAGTAAAAAATGTACAGTTTATTCGAGCAAGGAGCTTATTAAAGATCGGATATCTTTTACGTATCCTTTAAAAATTTATATTGTAATATCAATTTTTACATAAAATTTGGTACCAACATTAATTACATCCTAATGATGAAGGTGTTACCATTTAAAAATTGTCCAGATCGGCCTCCCAACAATCTAGCAATTAACTGTAGAGATAGCAACTTTACATAAAATAAATTTTTTTAACCGTCAATTTAATAATTTTACAATGCAATCAATAAATTAATTTTAATATCTTTTTTTTTTTTTTTTGCTAATATTTAACATGACAAATAGGTTTTTGTATATGGAAGGAGACCAGTGTTCTTAGAAAAATAGAAGCAGATAAAAGGAAAAGATACCCATAAAATATTATCAATTACAGCAAGACCCTGCTTTGCGTCGTAGATACGTTCCAAAAAAAAAACAAAGCTTAAAACGAAATGATGGAAACTGGACTTGCAGTTTCCTACAACAAATCATATAAAAATCGAGGATAGGTTCCAACATTTTTTTTATTAACATTTCTTTTATCGATTATAGCATATAATACATGCTTACGTTAATTTTGATCATGTTTTCACTTTAAAAATCCATTCATTGAGAAAATTTAGTGCAATATATATTAATGAAGACATTTTCCATTATTTTTCAACACATTTTTCCCATCATTCTAGCAACATGACGATACAGTGTTGAAAGAGCTCGCGATCTCTTGAGGTTATCCATAAATCGATTTAATTTCTCACTTCTCTATCTTTGTGTTAATCAGAAAGCGCTATGCCTGGTGAGCACCTTAAGTGCAGCAGAACTTTCCATTCGAACTTGGGCAAAAGTGTAACGTCGATAACTCTTGCAATGTGTGGCCAAGCATTCTTATGCGAGACGATGACCTTTCGTAACTATATATTGTTCAGTCTATTCAATTGACTTTGACAGACATCAGCAGTAACAGTTTCATTCGGGTTTAGCAGCCCTTAATACACTGCATCTTGCTGACCTCAACAGTGCAATTTTTAGCGTTCCATGATTAGCGTCTGCGTGCACTGAATATATCAATAATACTAAATTAAAAATTTGTCATTTTAGAGAGATAGAGGTCAAAATAATCGAATTCAACCTTTATGTACACTAGTATTTCGAAGTACCCTATCATTTTTACTTGTATAAATTACTGATCAACATTAATGCAAACACTGAATATGTACATATTTGTGAGCAAAATTAGACCAAAAAAAAAATTAATTTTTTTTATTTTGATTAAAACAAAACGATTAAAAATTCAATAACTGGGAAAATTATACAATAAAAACAAAATAGGTGCAAAACAAATATAATTGAATTCTGGACTTGAGGACTCAATTGATGCCCCTTTATTTGTCCAAAGCCTGCTTAACACAATTTCATTTATTTCTAAATAGATTTCTTTGTAGCGGTTAATATTGGATGTTAATGCCTGAACAACTTCGGAGCTTCATTAGCTGTCAGGATCATTTCGTGAAGATAATTCCAGAGCTTCATCAATTAATCTGAAAGCGTTAGTGATGTAAAACTTGGTTGTTAGTCCATTGGATCTTCGTCTCTGTCAGCACATTGGATATCACAAGATTCATTAATTCTTCGTAATTATCGGCAATTAATAATTCGTCCATATCCGATTCATTCATTCATTCAAAATTCTTCTTCTCTCTAGCCAAATCAGCGATTTATACACGAACAGTAGGAATAGCCTCAATTTCAAAAATTGAAGAACCATCTTATGTTACATAAAGGAACGCGAATGCTTTAAAATTCGAAAATTTAAATCAAGTATGTTTCATTAGGTTTTCTTTAACAATGAAAAAATTTGACATTCAAAAAACAAACAAGCAGCTAAAATGCATATCAAGTAATTAGATGAAAGTGGAACTGAGAAAAAAATTTGGTGATTGTCCGAATTTTAAAATTTTCAATAGTAAATATTTTTCAGAAAATTTTTTTATGTAAAAAAAAACATCGCGATTTGAAAACATGGCAACGCAAAACGAAAATCAGCTGTAACTGAAAACGACGCAACATCGAAAAAATGGAAAGTGAAACGACGTAAATTAATATACAAATTGATGTGTTATTCCGACAAAAAATAAAAGCCCACTTTGTATAAAGCGTCAATAGTTCTTGTGCACGTACGTAAACTACAAAAGTACTTGAAAAAGTTTCAGTTATTCAACATCGTTTTCTAAATCAATTAATATCTGTCTGGCCGTCTAACTGGCTGATGTTAATGCATATATTTTTGTTCTGCAATTCTCGATTTTTATTTATGAAATTAAATTTACTGACATGTTTAGGTCCATAGATACAGTCTATTGATATTTATTTAATAGGACTGATTTTGACGATTCCCCTACTCGATGTGAACCCGTACAAAGACAAGAAAAATTTGCAAAATCACTAAGACTTTAATATGCAATAATTACAAAAAGCTGAAAAGAACTGGAAATAATTTAAAAGTAAAAAAACTCAAACTCATCAGCTGTAGTCGCCAGTTCCACGATCATAATGATTATCCATTGCTTTAGAAGAAAGCTCAGCTATTTTGGGCAACGCCTTACCTTAATATAACTGAGCATGGGTACTCATATAATCCTTTAAAGAGTTTTCCTAAATTTACGTTTCATCACAGGTATTTCTATAAAAATATAAATATTGCGTCTGTAGCTACATCAGTAGCGAATATCGAAAAACTATCAAATGCGAAATATTTCAAAAAAAGATTGCTTTTTAAATATGGCCCCCCCACTCAAGCTATGCTCCATTTATAAACACGTTGACAGTCCCGGGAGAAAAAGACGACAAGAAAAGAATAGGATATGGCCGCAGCCCAAAAACGTGTATGACCGATCGCTAAGTATTATGCTTTTACCGATCAAGCATTCACTGTAACTGCCTCGAAATAATTGACTGATTAATCTTGAAATTATAGTTAAGTCCTGATAGCGTAAACAATAAGGTAGGAGGTCCATTAAAGCTCATTAATAAGAAACTTACTTTTTTTTTAAAAATGTATAAATCTCTAATTAATTCTCAGTAAATCGTATAGTTTTTTTTCTTTTTTTCCATCTATGGGAATTTACAGAGAAGCTTTTTTCGCACTAAATTAATTTACAAAATGACATATAAAAGAATTTCGCTCAGTCGAAAGTACTCCTACATCGTTTAAGGAAGCAAATAAATATCAATTATAAAACTCAAATGGCATTGCATTCAAATTGACAGTATATTTTTTAAATATATTCATTTTCTTCCTTAATACATGTTTATTCACATTTGAAAAAAAAAAATATTAAAAAAATTTTTTAAATTTAATTTTAAAATTTTCGACAAAATATTTTTTTTTGCTGTTTTATTTTTAAAATAAAATCAAATATAAAATGTTGAAACACGAATCGTTCGGGTCACGAGATAAATTTAAAACAAAAACGAGACGAGTTGCAAAAAAACCGAACTCTTCTGCAAAATTGACATTAGCGGAACAAAGGAGCGATACTACGCAAAGTGAGGCCTCAATGCCGTATGATGACTTCGATGCAATCATGAAAACTGTTGACAAACAAGCGACAAGCGAAAGTAGAGACAAATTTTCAGAAGGTAATATCACTAGCCGTAGCAGTATTAAGCAAGGCATTAAAAAATTCTCTCTGGATGCTGTGTCGCGCGTATTATGGTCGATCGGTAAAGAGCGCACTCTTAGAAATGATCAAAAAATATATTTAAATGGCTTCCTAAATGAGTTAAAGCATTTAAATCTCAAAGTTATGGAATACAATTTAGCGTTAGTGAAAGCAGCGAAACCATTAAGCAAAGATGCGTTATTTTGTTTCTTTAGTTGCTTTCAGAAATCGAACATTAAATGGTCTATAGAACAATTCAACATTATGTTAAACACCATGTTCGATATGGAGACTTTTAAATTACATCATTCGCTTGATCCGGATCCTGTATTGCAGACCACAATGGAACAATTAAATCCATATGAGTTTGCATTTTTTCATCATATTTTGCTTAATGAAAAGAAGATGAGCACCGAAAAGTTTTTATATCTAACCAGATATTTAGAACGATTAAAGAAGTTTAGTACTCGTCATGCACAAGATTATTTTAATTTACTTAAAACTTATGGACTATTTGGGCGAAACTGTTTTGTGGCTTTGCTTGCATTTCTAAGAGAATCGAAAGGCCAATGGAAAGCAGAAGATTTTCAAAAATTAGAAAGTTTACTTAAAAGAAATTTGATAAAGAAAATAACTCCAGCAGTTAAATCACGTAAAGATGTAAAACGTAAACGACTAAATTTACCATCACCCACTACTTCTAACAAAGCAGTTGTACATCATCAGGACACTCATGAATTTTCGAATGTTATGATATACTTGTTGGAGGGTGGTTTGCTAAATACCCATAAATTACAAATACTGGAGAATTTTCTCCGAAGCCTAATTGCAATGGACACTCAAGAATTGCATGACTATATAGCTACATTGAAAAGACGAGGTGTGTTAAACGATCAAGTTTGCTACTATTTAAAAAATTTATTATTGGAGAATGTTATAGCATTGGACACGCAAGATCGTTACATGCTAACAAAAACATTCAGTGTCTTAATAACTAATCAAAATATTAAAACGAAAATTTTTCCTTCATTAACCAAGCATCGTGTAGACACTTTATGTACTATAAAGAATCGAAATAATTCCTTCGATAGCTTAACAAGTTCACAACATCAGTATCAAACTCAACAACAACAACAACAACAAGCTGAAAAAGATATTGCATCAAATTCGAGTCCAAGTGAGATTATTACCATAACTGCACTAGCAAGCTTAGCGGATCTTAATAAATCATCACAACTGGCGGTGTCAGCAGTTAACTCAAATCTTAGCAAAGCCTCTAGTTCAATAAAACCAATCTATAATATTGAAAAGCAGATCCCCACCACCAGCATGAGTATCAATAAATCTCTAAATCTCGGAAATTATATGCCACCGAAAATGTCGGACTCGACTCGTGAAAAAATGAGACGTGTATTCGATCGTTTAAAGACTAGTATATATTTTACCCAACGTTTGAAATACTACCAGAAAATGTTTCGACCTTCTTAAGGACACATTAGAATGCGAATAATGACTACGGTTTACAGGGTGAAACAGACAAGCGAATTTCAACAACAAAAAAATTTTTTTTCTTAAATTGTAACCCCATAGTACGCTTAACATACAATAAAATTATTAAGTTGTCGAAATCAAGCTCCAGTATTTTCATAAACTAAAGAAAGTAACCTTTAAAAATAAGAAGGAAGTCTTTAAAGCATAAAAAGAACAAATCTTGCACACTCATCATCACAATAGAACATAAAAAACGGCAATTTTTCTTTATAACTAAAGGCGCTTTCGGGGTACACTGCCATTCCAGTCAAATTTTGTCTCGATATCGCTTATAAATTGAAAGGTAAAATTTTCTCTGCCTCATGTTGGCAAATAACAATCGCTTTGAAACATGACCTCTCTTGCGATTAATTGATCGCACAAGCCACGTGTACCAAGTTTCTTGTGAACGTTAAAGCTGTAACGGAGCACAATAAATTGATCGAAATAAAATTGACTAAGAAGTTGTAGATGAATCTTTGATATGCAATTCCTAGGTTTACGAGAAGAATAGGCAGTCTCCCACTACTTCTATTAAAGTTCGCTATGGTCATAATAGGAAAGAAGTTTTGAAAATAGTAAAGTTATTCTTCAAATACGATTTAAATGTTTTTTAATAGAACGATTACAGTTTTGTAGATCGATCGGAAACCGTTTCATTATTTTATATTTATACCGCGCGTATCTACTTTCCTTATCCAACGATCGTCTATTGTCCGCTCAATTCGATATTGGAATGCGTTACTAAGGATTTTGAATTCTTTTAATGATTCCTTGAATACTGCTTGGATATAATGCTCAGATATGATCTCCATCTATAAGCTAGCCAAATTTTTTTAAGCAGAAAAACTAAATTTTGTTAATTGATTTAAATTATTTTTCCAATTTGTGTACGATAGATGTCGAAATTTTTATCATGTATTTGTTGTTGTAGTTAATGAGTAATGAGCCGAAAATCCAGAAAAGACGAAATTAGACTTCATTCTGGGCGTGTGCTTTGGGCACGAGTGACACGGGTTGGCTCATTTTGAACAACAATTTGCTTGCAAGAATTTCCAATGTTTTTGCCAAATTTGAACACAATATTTTAACTTTTGTGACCGGGAAGAGGTTGCCATATGCACTGCACAGATGGGCATACAAACAGAACGATACACGGACATGCTTAAATAGATTCTGAATGGGATACACTTATCCTTCTGGGTATTACAAACGTTTTGACATAAATAAATATAAACCCTTCCATTGGTAATAGGTATTAAAATTGTCCTCGTGTAGAATAGGAAAAATTGAAATCAACTGAAGTTAATTTCTAAAGTTTAGTTTCATCTTTGAATAAGTTAAAACATTAAAGGACAAGACCACCCATTCTACCTTTCAACTTATTCGCAATATACATGTTTAGTTTTTATGGGAATTAGTTTCTAAAAAGAGGTGAAAAAAATACATCTCTATAGTTTAAAAGTTCAAGAAGTAAATATATACGAAAAAAAGGTATTTTATATCAACTTTCATTATAAAACATTAAAAATTAAATGCCGTTGTCATACGACGACAAAATTTCTTTGTAAGAACATTTATATGGAAGGGATTCAAAAAGTGGTTACACTCTATTCAAATTGTTTTATAAGTGCCAAAATACGATAATTGTAAAAACGGTTGGATTCAATCGATTTGCAGTAAATATGAATCTTTGACCTCAAAGTTGTCAATCTTACCAAATTTCTTCAAAATATCTCAAAACAAGCATAATACAAGGGGAAACATTAAGTGGACAGATATGTTAGATGTAAGCCGTTCTGGAAAATGATTCAGAAAAGATTGATCTAATAGGAGTCCACCTCTAGAACTTGCGCAGTTTTAATATAAAAACAAACGTAAAGACTGTATTTCAGATTCACTCATCCCCTTCTTTTCCCTTATCATAAAACACATCAATTCACATAAAGAATGGGGACCTTTGTTACACTTTTATTTCAATTTTTAATGCTTGGAAGAATACATTGTATTATACTTTAAAACAAGAAAAAGAAGTGCGAATATTCGCAAAGCAAAAAGAAAAATACCTTATCTAAAGCGTAAAATGCCATTTTTAATGGAAACGATACGATTTGTTTTACCGGAGCGCGTACCGAAATGGAAAAATAGCGCGCGCTTACGTATTAACGGTATTAGTAGCCCGTTCGGCCCCTCCAGTAAATATTCCTCATGACTCGTTGAATATAAAGGCGGTGGATATTCAAAATAATTCTTCTTTTCCTTTTTTGGAAGGGGTGTCTTAGCCGCCTCTAATTTGATTGTAGAAAGTATGGATGCGGCACTAATCAAACTTTTCACCTTTTTCAATATCTTTGTTTTGGAATCATCCCTAGTTGATCCTCTTTTATTTCCCTTTTTTTTTTGATAGCCTGCACCAATTTTCTTAGAAGAATGTTGTTTAATAGCGGCGTTGGCTTTTATACCGTCTATTCTTTTGACATCTCCATCGCCACCTAATTTCACTATCTCTTTGATTATCTCGTCGTTGTCTTCCTTGTCTCCGGACACTTCGGCTGTATCAGTCAAATCTTCTTCAAAATGGGTATTTCCTAAAGAGAATGGAAGTCAAAGACAAATCACAATAAATTCTCGCATTATTAATGATCAGATTTCAGTTTGCATATCTTTTCACCTTCTTTTCCATGCCGTTTTGCTTCCACTCCCTCTTTTCCAAGTTCTGTTTTCGATAGTCCTTTGACAGTAGTAGCCGCACCTAAATGATTTTATTTTTGCAGAATTTTTTTTTAAATATCTCCACATATTTCGGTTCTTATTTACCTTTCAACGTTGAATTTGGATTCATACCTTCATTTCTTTCTAATTTTTTGCTGGCAGCAGGTTCATCTAAATGATTTTGTTTGACACATTTTTGTTTTAAAATATTTCAATATTTTTCTCTTCATATTTACCCTTGTCCATTGAGGTTGGATCCGTCTCCGTTAATGTCTTTCCCAGTTCTTTGTTAGCAGCAACCGCACCTAATATGTTTCATTTTATATATTTTTTTACAATAATTTCATATTTCCCTTTTCATATTTACCTTTCTCCGTCGAAGTTGGATCCGCATCAACTAACACTTTTCCTACTTTTTTGTCAGCATCAGTCCCAACTAAATTATTTCATTTTATATATTTTTTTTAAATGAACTTTGTGTTTCTCTTTTCGTATTTACCTTTCTCCGTTGAAGTTCGGTCCGCCAATATCTGTCCTTCGTTTTTGTTAGCAGCAGCCACATCTAAAATATTTCATTTTATATATTTTTATAAATTTTGTATTTATCGTTTGAAGTTTACCTTTCTCTGTCAAAATTTGTTCTGTCTCCCCCAATGTCTTTCCTAGTTTTTTGCTGGCAACTGCTGCAGGTTGAATATTTTATTTCTTATATCTTTTTTTAAATATTTAAAACTATATTTACGTTTTTCTAAAAGTAATGATTCAGTCTCCGCCAACACATTTTCTAGATTTTTGCTGAGAGCGGGTGCATCTGAAAAATTCCATTTTGTACATATTTTTAATTTTTTTTTATTATATTTTACTTTATTTTCGATATGTACCTTTTACCCTACGAGTTGGTCCTATCCCTTCATGTAATCTTTTTTGTGTTTTTTCAGCAGCAGCTGCATGAATAAAATGATTAGATTTTTTAACATATTTTCTAAGGCAACTTCCTATTTACTTTTTTGAATAAAAGATCGACTTGACATCGCCAAGAACCTTTCTTGAGACGCCACAACTGCTATTGTCGGTGCTGCTGCTTTTATTACGGTTACTTCTTCTATTTTGCATTAATAAAAAATGTAAAATTATTAAATCATTGTACATTTACTTACCTCTCACTTACTTTTAGCTCCGCCTTGTTGATGTGCTACTACGGCATTGTCATTTTTGGGCACCTGAGTTCCAATCGGCGTGCCACTCACTTTTTCTAACATATTGATTAATAATCCTAACTTCTTTGGATCACCGTGCAATCGCCCCGCCGTAATGAAATCAATCAGAAATTGAAATTGAGCCTTATGGAGGACATACGAATTTTTCAAAGAATTTAAAGTTGATTCCAATTCGTAAGGTGTTAACGAAAGCAAATTCTTAAGAAAGTTTTTAAGTTCACTTAAACGTACTATATTCTCAACGCCACCTCCCATAAGAGTATCTAATGTTTTAGTTACTTTATATGCATCTGTTTTGATTTTAATTGAGCTTATATATTTTTTGGGAATTTCTGCCGGTCGTGCCGGCGGCAGAGTTTCCGCAATATCCATTAGAGCTTCGAGTTTTTGAAAAAGTGTTTTTAAACGCGTGCTGTCGAAACGTTTACCTTTGTCATTTAGATAACACGAAAGAGTCGTAAATTTCTCTGAACGTAGAACACCTTTCGAGTGAAGCAGTTTTAAATACTGATTACGTTGGGCAAGAGGCATCTCTTGCAGTCGTTCGACCAGCATGGTTAAATATAAATATTCTTGTTTAGTAAGATCTTCTGTCGTATTCATTATACTTTTCAAATATTCTAACTCGTAAGGATCTATCTCAACGAAGGATTTTTTAAATATATGATCGGGATTAAAATAGTTGCTGCTACGTATCGTAGAATGTTGATTAATAATATCTTGAGTTATGTTAATAATATGATCACGCTGATCATTCGTTAGTCCTGCATTCGGGTGGCGACTTATCAATTGCATGTAAATTAAAATCTCATTATCAATCATATTGTTTTCACGAAATTTCTTAAGAATGTTCTTTTGTGCCTCGGGATCGAGCCTCAACATGTTCAGTATAAAACATAACATATAAAACATAGCATCGCGATCTAAAGATCCTATCACGGGCATATGCAAAAGACGTTGATGTATCAGTGCGGGTGGAAAAGGCTCTTTTTTCACCATAGTAGGATCGCGATTTGAGCCAAAAAAGCTCATTCTATATAAATACTTGGCACTGGACTCCGCTTGAGATCGCAAAAATCTTGACCAATATGCGTCAGTTTGTTCCAAATATTTATTCTCATCTTCTATTTCATACCCTTTTCGAGGCAATACGGGATATTTTTTGTATTTGCATTTCTCTATGCATTGCAAAGGTACCTGGCATAACACATTGTTTGCCGTTACTTCCATATCTGCCGTAGGATTCAACATTTTTAATTCTTCTTTTTTTTTCTTTTTTTCAAAAATTTTAAAATTTTATGTTTTGTTTTAAAATTTTTTCAAGGCTGAAAACTAAAAGCTTTTAGTGAGAAAAATTTTGAATTGTACACGTTTTGAAATTTTGATTTTAAATGAATATAAATAAAGATTATCTTTATTTCACATTTTTTGAAAGTCAAATAAAATTTTTTGATTTGATTTCTTGCTGTAGTACATCCTATTAAGTTGAATTCATTTCATTAGATGACGAATGAATGTCAAGATGTCCTTTATGTCCTATATGTTAGTTGGATGTTTTTTCATTATCTTTTTAGTCTTTAATGCGTTTTGTCGCGTTCGCTAAATCTATCTAGAGAATTTCGATGGATTTTATGGCATCGATTTGTAATGTTCGATTTCAGAATATTGGCAACTGAGATTTGAAAATTCATTTTTTGAAACTCTCCGGAAAAAAGATCTCTATGAAAAGATCTTCGTAGCAAGGAATCTTTTGTGCTACCATTTAAGTAAATTTAACATTGTATGGAATTGTCAACTATAGTTAAACTATTATATGATTTGTGGAAGCAAAGTCAAAATTTCCAACATAACAAGATTAAAAACTTACAAACACATTTGATCTGAATCTTTTAATTTTCAAAACTAAAGTATCAAAAAGAAAAAGGTTCATTTTCGAAGAGAGTTCTCTTTGAGAAGTCTTTCTCATCTTAACCAACAACGAACGAACGATAGCTGCAATCCTTTTGATCATAAAATATTAATTAGAATGTTGTGAGATTATATGAATATGTCTCCCCTCTTGTCAATTATAGCCGTAACAGTTGGTTCACCAAAATCTTGAGGTATTTGTATTAAGTTTTAGTCCAGCAATTCTAGTGGTCTGTATTTATAGTTTTTTGTCTATTGCGCTTTAAGTTGTGTATGCAATTAGCTCCAGCGATGCTTGCATTTATGTTGGCAAATTACACCCATTTTTTAATCTTGCGTCCCTTTTTGCTTTCCAAGAAAAGAAAAGTTTCATTACATAATGATGTGTATGGTAATGATGATACAAACGTCTTTTCAATAAATAAAAGTCACTGAAGAATGCTGCAGTCATATAAGCATATTTTTGAAACTTGAAAATTAAAAAGGATCAAGTTGACGTGGCTGGTAGTTCTAGTTTTAAACTTGATTTTTTTCTTATTTTTTTTAATATACAAAAAATTATAATAATACACCTAATTTAGAGACATTAACATTTTCAAAATTGTTCGAATGCACATCATTAGCTCACACAGATATTAAAAAACGAAAATGCTATGAGAAAGTATAAGTTAATAACTACATTAACATTCGTTGAAATGATTTTTAAACAATTTTAAAGAATATTTGCATAGTTATTGCTATAGCTTCTCTGATAGTAGCACAGGTAATACGTTTTATAAAAAGAGTGAGGCGTTCGAAAAGCAACTTCGAGCTTTTAGTAATATCTATCGATTCGTGAAGACCCTGTTTGTTCATCTTCTCCGAGATGCTTCAAAATCGCCAAAAATTCCAAATGATCTTTCCAGAGGGATTTAGCTTCACGAAAACTAGGTGAAGAACATTGCCGCAGAATGGGACTCAATGCCGTCAATGGTTTGTTTTTATAAACGGAATAAACTTCAAAAATTGATAATGATTTGTCAACCCTTCGCTTTTTACATGCATCAATGTTACTTATACGGTCTCTTTTGCCTTCGACGAATTTTCTCGCAAAGTCGATATGCTGACAGGGGCATTCAAAATTTTCAACAGGAGATGTATTTTTTATATGCGGCGGCTTATTATAAGAGGAGCTCGTTCTTTGGCAAAGCCTTGGAAAGCGCAAAAAGTCATTAGTCGATGCTCTATGATGGCGCCGTTCAATAGGTGTTTGAGCATGTGATGGGGATGATGAATATTTAGGCGATAATTTGCTATGCATTGAACAATGTTTTAAAGTTGGCTCAGGAATTGATCTTGGTTTTACCGATGACTTGCAAGACGATCGGGTATTTTTTAAAGACGATTCATTGTTTAATGATATGTCTTCTAAATTCCGATCGCAATACATTCTTTTACTTCTTAAAATAGATTCTCTATGTATATCTCGAGCGTAGGTTTCATAGTTCGATAATTTATTTTTCAAACAATGTCCACGACTAGAAGAAGCAGATGTTTCCCGAGAGATTGATTTTTCTTTCAAGCTCTGCTCGTGAGCAGATGAAGTATTCTTAAGAGCTGTTTTACAAAAGTAAACTTCTTCCATACTCCGGTCGCGACTTGTTGGAGCATCTTTGCAAAATATTTCGCGATGGCACGTTTTTTTTAAATCCTGCTCGCGGTCAGACAAATCGTTCTCAAATGTTCCGCTATAAGACGTTTTTTCTTTTAAATTCTGTTTCCGACTACTTGGAACTCCTTTGAGAGATGGTTCGTGGTAACATTTTGCTTTTTTCAAATGCTGTTTACAGCTACTTGGAACTTCTACTATGGGTAATACTTCACAATAGGATCCTCCCTTTTCCAAACTCTCTTCACAACTAGATAGAGCATCTTTAAGAAATGTTCCGCGATAGAATTTTAGTTCCTTCAAACTCTGCCCTTGGCTATCCGAAATATCTTTGGAACACACACCGTCGTGTAATGTATATTCCTTTAAAGTTCGCTCGTGACTAGTTAGAGAATCTTTAGAAAGTGGTTCGCGTTGGGACGCTCCCTCTTGCAAATTCTGTTCATGACTACTTGGAGTATCTTTACAAGGTGTTTCGCGATAAGGCATTTCGTCTTTCGAATTCTGTTCGCGATTAATAGAAACATCTCTGAAAGATGTTTCGCAATAGGGAATTTCTTCTTTCAAACCCTGTTCGCGAGAAAATGAAGTGTCTTTAAGAGATGTTCCGTGATATGGTATTTCTTCTTTCAAACTCTGTTCATTAGTACGCTCACGATGGTTTGTATCATCTTTCAAATTTTGTTCACGACTAGTTGCAACATCTTTGAGAGATGTTTCGTGATAGGATGTTTCCTCTTTCGAACTTTGTTCGCGACTAATTTGAACATCTTTGGGAGATGATCCGCGATTAGAAAGTTCCTTGTGTAGAGGATCATGATAGGATGAAGAACCCTTAAGTGCTGGTTCTCTGGGAGGCGTTAAGTTCGTGAATAATGACGACCTATGAGTAGATGGGGTATCTCTACTGTGCGTTCTCTTAGGAGATTTGTCGGTTTCATCGTGTACAACAACTTTACTAATGCTATCTCCTTTAAAAATTTTCATTTGTTTACGGAATAATTGGTGATTTGGACAGATATTTCTGCAGAAATTTTTGGAATGTAGAAATTCGCTCTTTAATGTTCCAACATCTGATAAACAAAATTTATGTCCATGCTGGGCGTTTTCTCTGTTCTCTCCATCCTTACACAAGTAGTCATTAAAGGTGTCGGTAATTCTAGGATGGCCTGTTATCTTATTATAAAGTTCATATAGACCCTTCATCCACTTCTTCATATTTTTAAATTTCTCTTTTCGCCTATATAGTCTTTCTTCTTTCAAAATTTGTTGCCCTTTTGGCTGTAATCTCTGTCGTTGGAAAAAAAGCGTGTGGTAATTGCACTTATCCAAGTGAGCACAAAAACTACTTTGTGCTTTATATTTTGAAGGCATGTAGCATGTACCTAAGTATGATACGGGGGCCTGAATAGCATTCACTTCAAAAGGATCTTCCGAAATGTTACTCTTATAATCATTTGATGATGGCATTAGCATAAAAGATTTAAAAAAGTCTGTCGTACAAACGCCGCCCCTAATCATACGAGCCAACCGACTACGATTTGTAACGATTTGATTATCAGACATCAGGTAACGATTCCAACGATTTAAACCTTTGTCGAACTCATTGCCTGGCCTGCAGGAACCCTGCCAACGGTACTCTTCATAATTAGGGCAATAGTCCGTCCTATATATGCAATTTCGACATATCTGTTGTATGGAGAAATCAATATTTGCATATGGTATTTGATTCCATTTGGCCAATCGATAGCAATTATTAACTAAAAACATTTGTTCTAGATTTAAAATTTTTCTCAACACTCGTAATTTTACTCAAAAATATGTTTAATTGAAACAACAAAATTCTTCTTAAAAATTTTTTTGTTATGCTTCCAACAGGGTTACCCCCTTCCCCCTCTTCACCCATTATTTTTGTAACTCTAGCGACTGCGAACTCAAGCGCCGACGCAAAGGTCTCTTACGAAGCTTGAAAAAAATCAATGTTATCCAAAAGATAACGAAATCGCCAACATGTTTAAATACAAACCAACGTTTCTGCGAAAAAAATTTGGCTTGCGCGATACATCCGACTTTATACTAAGACTCTACAAGTTAATATATTCCAAAAGAATTTCTTAAACTATTACTTGCCGAATATTGTCAAATGCACGGTGTTCTAAGGAGTGCATATCAAATACCTTTATTCAAAGAATAATCAAAACTTGTTTAAAAATTCAGTATTTGAATTATATTGCCAATATTATTTATTAAAGCAAAAAAAAAAAGGATAAGATAACCAAATTTGGGCAGCTATTGGAAACTTTTTAGTCATACAAAAAGAAGCGCCGACACTAAATCTAGTTGAATTTATGATGCCACTTACTCTTAGGTATAATTCTATTTCTATGAGAGTGCAGCCCACTCCTTTCATGTTTCTCTAGTAATTTCCGCCTTCGTATCTTTTCAAGTATATCCATATATTGGGCGTACAAATTGGAGATTTCGTGATTTGCTTGGCGTTTGCTAGTCCATTTGGGTCTTAAAGGTTTACCTTTAGGTACGTCCCTTTGTTGAAAGTTTTTTTTATTTGATTCAGATTTTTCATACATTTGATCTCTTCTATCTTTCTCATAGGTTGCACGTCTCTCAGATTTCTCAGCTTTTGTCAGCTCTTTTTCATGTCTTCCATATGGATCTAGTTCCTCGGTGACATAAACTTTTTGCTTAAAAGAGTCCTGTTTAGTTTTGCTAAAGGGCGCATGAAACACAAATGGCTGCAAGATAGATTCCGTTCTTTTAAGTCGTGAAAGCTCATCAAGATACGAGTCTCTTTCATCGTCTAGGGTTGATTTCCATTTTCGTTCATTTCGTGTCTTCTGCGGTCTGTATTCATCAAAAACTTTCTCTATAATGTCAGCTTTATTTTCAGTTGTGTTTTGATCATAATCGCGGATAGTAGTTGGCGTAGTTTCCAAATAATCTTCGCCTAAACTTCTCACCATTTCATCGAATAATTCCGTATTTCTTGCCGATTTCCTTCCGTTGCTGTCACTGACTGCCACACTTTGCTGACGGATAGTAGTTTCGCGACGTTTTGATGACTTTTCGACCAATTTCTTTGTGTGCAGACTTTGTACATTAAACTTATTAAAATCGTACCAGCTACCGTTTGAATCAGGTGCCACAACATCTCTATAAAATTCGTACCATGCTCTCACCCATTGAGGACTCATTTTGGGAAACACTCCTTCTTTACCATTACTCCTGCGTAAGTTTAACCACTGTTGAAAGTAATAATCCCCAAAATATTCCTCGAAATTGGTATATTCTGAAAGTGGAGGATCAATCACTCTTGATCTCGTTTCAAAGGGATCAGCGAAATAAAATCGTTCGTTTTCTTCTCTATTCTTTCGATCATAATGAGGCGATTGAAAAAAGAACTTTAAAAAATTCGTTGTACAGACACCTTTTCGAGTCATAGCTGACAGGCGATTTTGTTTTCGATTGTAATACATGTGCGCCATTAGCGGACGATTCCACTCCTTCGGCTTATCGCCATACGTAAATTCTCCGCCATATCTATAATCATCAAGCATACGTGCTTTAAGACAGTCGCGTCGTCTCTTCATTTGGTTATCACAGCAATTTAGGCAAATTTGCTGAATCGAACAATCAATATTGGAATACGGGATCATATCCCATTTGCTCAACCAATATTGACTATTCCTCCAGCACATTCTCCGCCTCTTTTTTTTTTGTTTTTAATTTTAATTAGAAACAAAGTTTATATCAAAATTTTTTTCAAAAAAAAAAAAAAAAGTTATTCCAAATGAAATAATTGTCTTCGCTTTCTCAATACGTACAGAATTTGATACAAGTAGTAAGAGGAAGAGGCAATTCATCTATGCATTCGCAGCAGCACATTGTTAGAGAAAAGCAACTCTGCTTTCTCTAATATATTCATTAATATCAAGATAATTTTGTTTTTACTTATTTCCCTAAAGATTCGCAAGCCCAATTATGAAGACGAAATATTTGGGTTCAATTCAAAATGTGCTAGATAATAATTTATTTATAATAGACGTGCGATCGCAACTTTAGTAAGTGCGCGATCGGTGAAGACGTAATACTTAACAAACGGGCATAGATTTCCCAAAGCACAGCCATACTCTCTGAGGAGGACAGATCGTATCAAAAGGCTTGTTTTTTATGTCAAATTACTATTAACGACCACTTTTCATCATAAAACACTAGTTTTCCATATTTTAATAGGAACACTTATTTGGGAGGGAATTCATCGCATATAATACAATTTTTCACATCTATTTATGTAATATGCTGAAATTGAAATTTTTTGAATTTTGAAAATTGCAACATTTTTTCATACACTTTCTTCAAAGTAAAGTGCTGACGTTAATTATGTAGATAGTGGTCGTAAAAACGGACCGATCGAACCTATTTACAGCAATGTTCGTCTTTGGGCTAAAACGAGCCAATGAAGACCACAGGCGTGAACGGACATCAGTCAGAAGATCTTAAATCGATTCAAAAAATCATTCTGAATTGATACGCACAATTTTTTACATCCTTCTGGGTGTTGCTGCAACCACACAAATTTAACATACTATATACTGCAAATGACGTAAGGTGAAAAAAGCGCTTTCTAACAAACACAAACTCGTGAACTCTTGATATCGCCTAACATCGGAAGAAAAATGACTTGACTAGTGAAAGATAGATATAGATACAAGATACATACATCACAAGTATACGTACATCTCAGAATATCTGAAATCAAAGAAAATTTAAAATATATTTGAAAACCCATGTTTTCATTAATTTCGAAACTAAAGTACGATTTTGTGCATTTTCTTTCCATTAAAAACAATAAAGTGGTTGAAATCCACGAAAAAAAATAATCAAAAAATGGAGAAAAACAGCCAAATTTCGTTCACTACTACCCATTCATATAGTTAGTTACTCATGCAAACTATTGATATTAAATCAAAGAGTTGACATAATAGTTTTCTCCAAAACGTTCCTCACTTTAAAGAATTACGTAACAATGACGATCTGTTTATGTCTACCGATTTTGTCCTCGCTTCGTTATTAGGTAACCTACTCGAGAATTGCGATTTTCTTTCTACCTCATTACTATTGTCAAGTATTGTGGCAAGTTTATGCAAGAGCGATCTTCTCCTCTTTCCGTCAGCGCCTTCCATTGTTGGTAAATTATATACAGAAAGTGGTCTTCCTGTTTGTCTATCGCCAAAAGTTAATCCAGGTGCAGCCTTACTAGCTCTTGCCTTCTGAATTTCGCTAGGCCTTACTTTAGGCTCATCAATTTTCATCTCCTTTTTCTGCTTAATAACATTATTCTTCAAATCAGCTCGACGTTTCAAGCCAAGCAAATATTTCGGGAAATTCTGAAAATTGGCGAATTTCGCTATACTGTCAAGAAATAAATCTACGGCGCCCTCTTCAGGAACGTAATATTTTGAATTGTAACTTTTAGGATTATTCTTGTCAAACGGTGGGTGATAAAACATGCTACCAAATACTGATGGTTTAGGTTTTTCCTCTTCATATTCAATTTTATTATCGTCAGGTCTTTGTTCCTGAATATACTCTTCGGTGGGTATATTTACATTTTCATTGAAAGCGCTGCGACGTTGAAAGTCAGTTGCCGGGTATAATTCCGTGCGTGTACGGGAGTTTACGTACGGGTCTATATCCAGTCTCTGTTCTATCCTTTCACTTTCAGTAATTTCTTTACCGTGACCAAAATCATACCATTCATTTGTATGAGGAGCCACGACATCTCTGTAAAACTCATACCAGTCTTTAATCCATTTTTTCGAATCTTTCACATCTTTTCTGTGTAAAATAGGATAAATTGTACTTTCTTCAGCGCACCAAGACTTGCTTGTTAAATTTTCTGTAAAAGGCGGGGTATGTGCTTTGCTTTGCATTTCGAATGGATCATCGTCATTAAGTTTTCCTTCGCGTTTTTTCCGATCCTTTCGATCATAGATAGATGATAGCATTAAATATTTTAAAAATTTCGGTGTACAGACACCTTTCTGTGTCATAGCCTCTATTAGGTCTTGTTTTCGATTATAATATATGTGAGCCATTAGAGGACGATTCCATACCTTCGGATTATCGCCATACGTAGATTCTCCACCATATCTATAATCATCAAGCACATGTCCATTTCTACAACAGTGCCTCTTCATTTGGCTGTCATTGCAATTCGAACATATTTGCTGAATAGAACAATCAATATTAGAACACGGAATTTCGTCCCATTTTCTCAACCAATGTCGACTGTTTGCCCAACACATTTTATTTACATTCAAGTGACTCTTTCGTAGTTCCTCTCCGTTTTTTAGTTTTTACTTTTCATTTAAAACAACCGTTAGCAAATTTTTTAGGAAAAAGCCCAATGAAAAATTTAAATGAATTTTGAAGTTTGTGAATGTTTATGTTAAATTAAAAAATTTTTTTTCTTCACTTTTCATTTATTTTACGGCTTCTTTTTTTTGTTTGTATTTACCAAGGCAATGGACTGTATGAAGTACCAGGTGGGTTGAAAAGTTCGCAGGCTGACACAAAGATGGCGCTACTAGTATTAAATTCATATGATTTTTAGTTAGCCATAACCTTCAAAAGACACGTATATAAATTTGACAACTGTTGCACTATTAGTATATGAGTTAAAGCATCTACTATATTTTTTTTTATACGAATTTTCCGTTGTTCGAAGCAATGCTAGAAATCGTCTTCTATGAGTTCCTCCAAAACGCGTACCATTTTTTCTTCAAAGCGGACTGGAATCTTATTCCTTTTAATGCAAACTTTATCTCGAGAAATAGATGAAAGTCGCAAAGTTGCAAGATCCAGGCGAATAAGACGGATGGTCTAACATTGGAATGTTGTATTTGGTTAGAAATATACTGGTAATCGTGAAAATTTTGGGCATCTTCAAACGCACCTTTTGCACATTAAAAGTGTTATGTAAAATTTTCGCTACGCAGTCTTTGTGAATTAATACAGTTTCAGCAATCGCACGAATAATTAAACCAGGGTCAGATCAAATCGCATGAATAGTTAGACGGCAGTCAAATCGAATAAAATTATTGAATTTTTCAATATTTTGATCTGCTTTTGACGTAGAATCATCTGCAACGTTTTCTCGGTCATATTGGAAACGTTTAAACCACTCATAACTCGCGCGCGTTATAAACATTCATTACCATACACTTCTTTTAGTAAAACATAAGTTGCAGTAGCTCTTTTCAAAGTTTCACGTGCGATTCCGCAACGATTCGTTGCTCTATTATTGCTGTTATTATTTTTTCGGCAAAAAAATTACAAATATTATGAAAATAAAGCCCCATGGCCAGACGAACTGGCATATTAAACACAGGACGCGCCGTCGATCTTTAGTTTTCAGTGCATGTGTGCTGCTTCTGTGGAAGCATTAGTCTCGTTATTTAATAGCGACAACTCGTATAGCTCTATTGTAGGGATTCGAGAGACTGGGTTTCAAACACTTGTCCCAAAGTGAATACAATTTTATTCTTAATACAATTATTATCTAATATCGATGTTAATCAAATTAATGCTTAAACGACTCAAACCAATTTTTCCGTTGACCTGTTTCTTTGAACCGTTTCGAGATGTTTTCCGGGACCTTAGGAATAATTTTGAAACCAATTTATAGATTTGCGCTGCGATACTATGACGCATCGAGCTATAATTCATGGAACTGAAACTTGGATATTATCTCTAACAAAACATCCATATTATTTTTAGAAACTGCCTGCTATCATGTTATTTCGGTCATTTGTTTATGACTTACAATCATTTTAATTAGACGCTATTCTTCCGTTATTTTAAAATAGACGGAAAATCCGTATTTCATCAGTCAAATTCAACATTGTCTTGAAAAATGTTCTGTTATGTTAGTTACAATCATCAAAATTATCAGAATCATCAAAAAAAATCCTAAAGAAATTTTCGATAATCGAAGCGATAGCTAACATTCTGAAAATCAACAAAAGGCGCAGTATATTTACTATTTGGCATTAGAAAGCCGTTTACCAAATGGCTACTACGCCTACAAGCAATGCAATAAATTTGAAGTTGGAATTGTCAGTTCCTACTTGCAAATCACAAAAGAACACTCCAAGAAAAAGATTTGAATCAAATCATACGATCGTCACGGAAACTGAGTCTCTTTTAGAGCCTTGACAAATCGTTCTGTTAAACAAAGAAGGCATAAAAATGTTAAATGCTGAAGTGATAATACCGCTCGTAAAGGAAACTACGTCGATGTATAAAGTCGAATTTTATATTAGTCATAAGAATTACTGATCAATGTTTTTATTTATTAATTTACATCGAAATCCTTCAGTTTATTATAAATAATAATGAGCACTAGCAAGACCGTTGATCAACCGGGAGTGGAAAGTTAGACAAGGGAACAGAAAAGAAACACAAGAAATAACGAAGAGGAAAAAAACAAGCAAAGTAAGCTAGAGAAAAATGGAAGAAAAAGAGCACCGAGAGAAAGTAAAAAAAATTAGAAACTAGAATAGATATCACAGTTTCGATTGATGTCATATCTACCAGCCAAACTATTTAAAAACAAGTATACTGACGCAAATATTCACATGGCTAAAAAACAGACTGCCATCAACTTTCCTAACAAGCTGATCAATAGCACAACATGTTATCCCAACAAGTAACAGCCAAAAAGAGAAAAAAATCTCAATGAAAAATCGTATGAATCCCGCATGTGTATGTAAAATTCTTAGTGTAAACTTCGCTATAAACAATCGATGGGCTTCCTAACAAATTACTATCCACTCAATCGCACACAGGTGTAACTTTTTTAAGTATATTTTTGGAATTTCGTTTTTGAGTACATTCAGCACAAACAGTTGTAATCATCAATACCAACAAATTTTTGGCGTATTGCTAAAATGATAACTTACAACCACCTCTGCTAATTATTCCCATTTAGAAATAAAAACGTTTCGAATGAGTTGTTGCGAATAAATAACAAAGTTTCAATAATTTCAGAAATCTTTCAATTCCTCAAATTATTATTTTTTCTTATTTTTTTTCTTCTAATGGAATTTCTCCCACTGCCATTTTGGCATTTTCTGGTTGACAATAGTCGACAGACACGTTAACTGGTTTTCCATTTTTTTGAATCTGTATAATAATCGTTTGTAATGAATTTGTTTTTAATGCAAATCCTTTTTTTCAATTTGTTACGGCATAATTTAGATTTTCTAAAATCATACCATTCCCCTGTGCTGTCGGGTGCCACAATTTCCCGATAAAATTCATACAATTCTTTAATGGATTTTTTCCTCTCTTCTTCGTCACATTTTTTCCAATTAACGCAATGTCTCTGCCCCGGTGCTTGGCGCATCATTGATGAATCACCGGTAATAAATCTGCTGTACTCTCTGGGCCCTTCGCCCAACAGACGGTCCCACGTAATATTACCTGAAACGGGCATCAAGTTATCAGGTCTCTTCTGCCCATAAATTTGCCATTGAGTGAAACGCCTTAAAAATGGATAACCAAAGACACCTGCCTGTCTGATAGACATGAGTTTATTGTGTGTATTTAACGCCATTGGATGCCAGTTATACCCATCGTTGTAATTATATTTAGCAGGAGCGTACCGTCTATTCCGGTTGAAAGAACATGCCATTGGAACAGATTGTCTCTTTATTCGGCCACTTTTACAATTCATGCATATATGTTGAATGGTCCAGTCAACATTTGAATACGGGATGTCTTGATATTTGCTCAAGCAAAGGAAATCTCTTCCCCAACCCATTCTAGTAATTTTCGTTAAAATTTTTTCTATTTTTTTTTTTGTAATAATTTTTCAGACAAAAATTGAAAAGTTTCCAAAAAAAATGTTGTGAAACTAAATAAATAAATGAAGGAAGAGAAAAAAACTCCATAATTAATAATCCAGCCAGATCGTTTAAATATTTTACGTCATTTAGGAAATACGGAACGATAACAATAATTGTAAAATCTCACAAATCTACCACACATCTCCCACGTGCAACTAATGTTATGAGTTTTTTAAAAATCATTATGGGAAGCATTTGATAAATTCGTATACTGGACCAGTTTGGCAAAAGTTTGTATTTAATGAGAAAGATGACCGAACTGGAAAGATTATCTTTCCTTTTTACCTTTTTTATTGCTTTAATAGATTATATGAATCTTTCAGAGTATGTGAAAAAAATTTATATTACCAGGCAAAAATTTTTCCCTGGAAATATCGAACATATCCGCTAACGTTCCGAAAAAATTGCTTGTGCAAAATTAATCCCAGCTGTGGGTTTACAATCTAATATCTTATCTGTTGATTTTTAACTGCTCTAGAGAAAGGGCTTATGTCGGTATGAAAGCATTTGCAAACAAATCGACATATTGTGGTCTCATCAAGATGACGTTGAATGTATGTATATAATGTCTGCCAGTCTGATGCCTATCAATCTACGGATCCCGCCGTGGAGGCATAACCTCACGGTGCCCGTTGGCACAGGGAGTGGAAAAGCGCCACTCACGCCCCCCTGGGAATAAGACCCCAGGATTGGAATGTCTTACAACCCTGCAGTTACAGAATGAAGACATATGTATGGTATGTCTTCCCCTTTGGCAAGGCGAGGCCTATCTAACACCTCAAATATTTAACGTTCCCGCGGTCTCCGGGAGCAACCACAGCCACCACGAAACTCCCCGAAGGGCCGTTCCCAGGAGTCAGGAAGGAGATTCACCACGCAAATTCTGCAACAGTAATGACTAAGGCCAGCAATTCTACGCAATAGAAATCTCCTGGGCATCCTGACCCCCGTGGTACCCTACTTATTTAAAAAGTCTAGGGTCCGACTTTCCAGTTAGATCCATACAATCTCGGACTGGTCGCCTATG